>PVKW010038379.1:0-19792 GCA_004027895.1 Orientallactaga bullata
GGGAGGGAGGGAGGGAGGAAGAAAGGAAGGAAGGAAGGAAGGAAGGAAGGAAGGAAGGAAGGAAGGAAGGAAGGAAGGCAGGCAGGCAGGCGGGCGGGCGGTATCTGATGGGTGTGGTGATACATGCCTTTAATTCCAGCACTTAGGAGTCAGAGGTAGAAGGATTGCTGTGAATTTGAAACCAGCCTGGAACCCACAGTGAGTTCCAGGTCACCCTGGGCTACAGTGAGATCCTACCTCAGAAAAACTAAAGAGAGAGAGAAATGCTGTTTCTGTTAAAATATAAGCATTCAAGACAAAGTGTTTAGGGACTTTGTAAGGAGGCATTTACAGATGAATCTCTCTGTAATATGGTGGCTCATGGAACAAATAATTATGACCTTTACTTTCCTCCCTGGGGTATTACGATGTCTAGCATCTAATAACAAAAAGCCATAAGGAGGTAAAATTCCATTATAAGAGTGCCATGGACATAACAGATGCCCATAATCTTATTGGGAAGAGACAGCAAAAAATAAAGACATGCTAAAACACAAAGCAGTAACAGGCAGTTTGCTAGGTTCATGGGGAAAAAAAACCCTGCATGAACCAAATAATTGGGTTTAGAAATGTAACAGCTCCAAATAGTTGAGGGTTTACAAACAGCTGAAGCATCACTTGAACTTGATAAAAGCAAACAAGCCCCTGAGAGATGAGTGTTACTAACAGATCAATCTGCTAACTACAGTGGCTAAACAAGCATCAGCTGTGATGCTGTCATGTGTCATGTGAGCACAGGCATCCAAAGTTGAATCTAGTACACAGGGACCTTCACACTACAGTTTTGAGTGAAGGGATATCTAAGAGAACCGTTACGAAGTTTAACGGAAAATGATTAAAGCATGTTCCAGGAAAGTCATATAAAATGAAAAGGTGATATGGCTGTAATAACATTAGCTATCACATGCAAGAAATCCAAACTTAAACCTGTCAGGCAAACTCAAAGTAACATCGTTAAGTGCCATTACATGCATTATTGAACATTCTGAAGAGAAACATCCAGCAAAGAGAGAGGGCGGATGGAATTCATAGCACAATGCCTTAGATAGCCTTTAATTTCATAGAATTAATTGTGATCAAAAGTAGTGACTGTTTGGCTAGAGAGATGTCTAGCTGTTAAGGCACTTGCTTGCAAAGTAGAAGACTGAGTGAGTATGATTCCCCAGTACCCACGTAGGGCCAGATGTGCTCCTGGCGTTTGTTGGCAAGGGTGAGAACCCTAGTGTGCCCATTTTATTTTTTTTCTCTCTCCCTACTGCACCCAATTTATTTTTTTTCTCTCTCTCTCCCTCCTTCCCTCTACTTGCAGATAAACTAAAAATTTAAAACTAGTGACTGTGGTGGTTTGATTCAGGTGTCCCCATAAACTTTTGTGTTCTGAATGTATAGGCCCCCGGCTGGGGGCAATTTGGGAGCTGAAGCCTGCTGGAGGCAGTGCATTACTGGAGGTGGGCTTATGGGTGTTAGAGCCAGTTTTCCCTTGCCAGTGTTTGGGACATTCTCCTGCTGCTGTTGGCCAGAAGGTGATGTCCACGCCTGCTCATGTATCATTTTCTTCTGCCATCACGGAGCTTCCTCTCAAGTCTGTAAACCAAAATAATCTCTTTCCTCCTACAAACTCCCCTTGGTAGGATTCTTTGTGCAGCAACTTGAAACTGACTACAATAGTAAAACTGGTACCAGCAAGTGGAGTTGTTGCTGGAAACCTGACTGTGTGGCTTTTGGTGTTTGGAGCTGCTTTGCAGGAGCAATGTGGAAAGATCTGAAGGATCTGAAACCCTGGCTTAGGAGACGCCTTGCTGAGCTGTGAGTACAGCTTGAGGGACTATTCTGGCCAGAGTTCAAAGACCTGAGTGCAGTAACAACTATGGACTATGAGGTTGGCTTATAAAGGGGAATAAAGAGCTTTACACCTGGACTGGGCTAGGAGCAGTTTGTGTGAGAGGCTTGCTGTTAAGCCTGTGTCCTGAGACCTCGTGCAGGGTTGCATTGTGTAGAAATGGATTGGAGCTAAGGGATATGGCACAGAAAGAAATGAAATCTTTGGGCTGAAATGCTGCCTGTGTTCAGCTGCAATTGTTTGAGAGATTACAACCACTGAGATTGGGCCAGCTGACCTATACTGGGACAACAGGAAGAATGCAGACTCTTTTGAAGGGACATAAATGCTGAAAGAGTGTCCGGTTCTTCATAGTCTGCTTTATTCCCCACTGGATTAACAAGCTGGTAGCCTACCTGGTATTATGGAGTATAACAAATGCAGGAAAGAGAGGGTCATGGTATTTGTAACATGGTTTTGTATTTTGGAAATGGCCATGGGAAGTGTGAAGCAGGCTTTTTGGAGACCCGATGGAGCCATGAGGATGCAGTGGAGATCCAATGGAGATGCCAGAACTATGGAATAGTGACTGCCCAAGGGCAACTGCCAGCACTGCATGAAGTTTTCCGGAACTGTGAGCAGCCTAGCTGGAGGGGCGGCATTGGAACTCCACAGGCTCATCACTGGTGGAAACTGTCAGACTTAGAGCTACAGAGTTTGACATTTGCCTCACTTGTTTTAAATCTTGTAATGACTCAATATTTCTTTGCTAAGCCCAATGCCATCTTTTGTAGTATGACACTTACTCTGTGTCAAGGTATTTGACATTACAACTCAGTTAAGACCTTGGACTGTTGGGGGTGTTCGAACATCATGGGGATGGATAAAAACTGAGGACTGCCGGGCATGGTGGCACACGCCTTTAATCCCAGCACTCGGGAGGCAGAGGTAGGAGGATCGCCGAGAGTTCAAGGCCACCCTGAGACTGCATAGTTAATTCCAGGTCAGCCTGGACCAGAGTGAGACCCTACCTCACAAAAACCAAAAAAAAACAAAAACAAAAAAACTGAGGACTTTTAAAGCTGGACTGAATGCATTTTATTTTAATTAATTAATTAATTTTGTTTTTCGTGGTAGGATTTTGCTCTAACCCAGGCTGACCTGGAATTCACTAGGTAGTCTTAGGATGGCCTTGAACTCACAGCAATCCTCCAACCTCTACCTCTCACATGCTGGTATTAAAGGCATGTGTTACCACGCCTGGCTTGCATTGCACTTTACATCATGGACGGTTGTTTATGGGGGCTGGGGGTAGAATGAGGTGGTTTGATTTGGGTGTCCCCCACAAACTTAAGTGTTCTGAATGCTGAGGTCCTCAAGTAGTGGCAATTTCGGAGTCGAAGCCTGCTGGAGGCAGTGTATTATTGGGGGCAGGCTTATGGGTGTTAGAGCCAGGCTCCCTTTGCCAGTGTTTGGCACACTATCCTGCTGCTGTTGGCCAGGATGTGATGTCCACCCTCTGCTTATGCCATCATTTTCCCCTACCATTATGGAGCTTCCCCTTGAGCCTGTAAGCCAAATTAAACCCTTTCTTCCCACAAGCTGCTCTTGGTTGGATGTTTTCCGTCAACAATGCAAAACTGATTCAACACTGTTCATAATGAACACTATAAAATTATACTTCCTATGCCCATCTAATCAATGTCTACTTAGTAAAATGACATAATTCCCCTTCCTCCACAAATAGATGACCTAAGGATTGCATAAACACATAAAGAACATTGAAATACTAAAAAAAAAAAAAAAAAAAAAAAAAAAAGTAATAAAATTGCTCTGAGAGCTGTTTGCTTAAAAGAAGAAAAGTAGGTGCTGGAGAGATGGCTTAGAGGTTAAGGTGCCTGCCTGTGAGGCCTAAGAACACCCATTAGAATCTCCAGGTCCCACATCTGGCCAGATGCAAAAGTGATGCAAGCATGCCATGTCACACATGCGCACAAGGGGGCGCATGCATCTAGAGTTCTTTCACAGCAGCTGAGAGGCCCTGGTGTACCCATTCTCTGTCTGTCTCTCTCAAATTAAAAAAAAAATAATAAGAAAAAAAATTAGGGCTGAAGGGATGGCTTAGCGGTTAAGGCATTTGCCTGCAAAGCCAAAGGATCCTGGTTTGAATCTCCAGGACCCACAGTTAGCCAGATGCACAAGGGGGCACACGCGTCTGGAGTACGCAGTGGCTCAAGGCCCTGGCATGCCCACTCCCTCTCTCCCTCTTTCTGTAAATAAATAATAAAGTTTTTTAGAAAAAGGTCTAGAGAAATGGCTTACTGGTTAACAAGTATGCCTACGAAGCCTAAGGACCCTGGTTCGATTCTCCAGGTCCCACATCAGCAGATGCACGTGGTGGCGCATGTGTCTGGAGTCTGTTTGCAGTGGCTAGAGGCCCTGGCACACCCATTCTCCCTCCCTCTGTCTCTAATAAATAAAATAAAATCCTTAAAAAAAGAAGAAAATTAAAAACAAAATCCTTTCCTTTCCCTCTCCTTTTCTATTTATGAGGTTAGGAGAGTGTCAGGGTCTCTTTAATGCACCAGGTTGGCCTCTAATGTGAGATTCCTATATAGATATCAACTCCCAAGTGCTGGGCTTATAGGCATATGCCACCATCCCTTACTAAAAAACTCTTAAAAATTCACTCTAGCCAGGCATGGTGGCACATACCTTTAATCCCAGCACTCGGGAAGCAGAGGTAGGAGGGTCACCATGAGTTCAAGGCCACCCTGAGACTACACAGTGAATTCCAGGTCAGCCTAAGCTAGAGTGAGACCCTACCTCGGAAAAAAAAAAAAAAAGTACACTCTAAGGGCTGGAGAAATGACTCAGCGATTAAAGGCATTTGCTTGCAAAGCTTGACAGCTCTGGTTAGATTCCCAAGTACCCACATAAAGCAAGATATACATCCATCTGGAGTTTGTTTGTAGTGGCAGGAGGCCCTGTTGTGCCCATTCTCATTCTCTCTCTCTTCTTACAAATACATAATAAATTTTAAAAATTAAATAATTTATTTTCTCAATATTTTCCTGCTATAATTAATGATACTCAGCCATATAATCTTTAAAGTTCTATTTATTTATCCATTTTGAGAGAGAGAGGCAGATAGAGAGAAGGGGCACGCCAGGGTCTCCAGCCCCTGCATATGAACTCCATATGTATGCGTCCCCTTGTGCATCTGGCTTACATGGGTCCTGGGGAATCATTCCTGGATCCTTAGGCTTTGCAGGCAAATGTGTTAACTGCTAAGCCATCCCTCTAGCCCTCAACCATAGTATGGCTTAGAATCACTGTGGCTGGTGCTTTGAATTCTTCAGTTAAATAAACAAAGCTATGTAGTAGATGTGGGGTATAGAGTCCAGTGTCTCCTCTTCCCATCCCCCCCCCCTTCAATCTTGCCACGTTCAGAGTAGGTCTGGGATTTTCGGACCACCTTCTACAATGGTAACTGAGTACCCCTGGGATGAGAAGAGGAAAATGCCATCTTCCCTCCGTCCCACCCTCAACTACAAGCAAGCTCCACCCACCCCGACAGTACCCCTTCCTTCTCTTCTAATAACCCTTCAAACCACCACTGTTGCAAAGCACCCTCTCTCTCTCCCTACTGCATGGGATCCTACCAAGTTTCTTCTGGTGCTGAAAGTCTTGGAGGTCTGGGAAGATGGCTCAATGGTTAAAGGTGCTTGCTTGCAAAAACCTGCTGGCCCAGGTTCAATTCCTAAGACGTCTATGTAAATTGGATTTACACAAAAATAAAAGGTGATGCAAGTGTATAGATTCATTTGCAGTGGCAAGAGGTCCAGGTGTGCAAGTAAGAAAACAAATTTAAGTCCTGGGCTCAAGAAATGGTTTGTCTTGATTTTTCTATCTAGAACTCAGAATCTGACATGGAAAAGAAAGTGATTTCTAGATGAATTATAGAGTTCTCACAATTTAGTTCTTTCACTTAGACTCACCTTCTCACCACTTGAGTAGAAGAAGTAGCGTAATCGCACTATGTTACAGTGATCCAGCTTTCTCATGATCTGCAGCTCTCGGTTCTGTAAAGGGAGCACACGAGAGTATGGTTCAATAATAGCTATTCATCACAACAACCAAAATGCTCCGGAAATAACATAAAGCACTAAAAACCACAAACGATGCATATACTGTTAAAAAGCATGGTAACTTCCGGCATTTCTCCCACTCCTGTGGGTTTCTAGAGATTTTAGACAGGGCTCTGGGAATGCGTCTTGGTTTTAACATTCTATTCCATTTCTCTCTCTCTCTCTCTCTCTCTGTGTGTGTGTGTGTGTGTGTGTGTGTGTGTGTGGTATCCATGCATGTGTGTGTGTGTTCGTGTGCATGGAGACCACGGTCAATGCAGTAATCTTCCTCAGTTGCTCTTCTCCTTATTTGTCGAGTCCTTCCCTAACCCTAGAGCTCCACAGTTGAGCAAGCTCGAGGAGCCCTGCTGCTCCGTCTCCATAGACTAAGATGGCAGGGCGTGTGCCACGCCTGGCTTTTGTGTGGGTTTTGAGAGATCTGAACTCAGTCAGTCATGCCTGCACAGCAAGTGCTTTCCCTGAGAACCACCCCAGCCCTGGCTCACACGGTCTCACTACCTTTTATCTCTATTTTAGCCTCCATTTCTCAATTCCATTTAAAGACCATTCTCCTTACAAAAAAACAAGTAACAACAAATAATAAAACACTAAAACGTTAAATGAAATATAGTAATTCAGCTGTATTTTCCTTTTCGACTGCTTTTACACTTACACGAAAACTGTAAGAAAAATTCAAGTTTTTTTTCCCTTCAAGGAATTGTTCTCATGATGTTTCAACACCCATGAAAACTGTGTAAGTTGTTACCTTAAATGTATTAAAACCAAAAAATTAACATGGACGATTACTACTGATATATCTACCATCTCATTCAAGTTTTTTCAGTTTTTCTAATATTGTTCTTTTCTCGCATTTATTGAAGAGTGATTGGCAATAAACATTGTATCCATTAGAGTGAGGCTGGGAAGATGGCTCCGTGGGTCAAGTGCTTACTGCACAAGCATGAGAACCTCGATTCAGATCCCCACAAGCTCCGGAAATCGCAGGGAGTGGACGCACGCGTCTGCAATTCCAACATCGAGTGGGGCAGAGACACGAGGCTTCCTGGGCCTTGGTAGCCAGTCAGTCTAACTGGGAGAATGCCAGCTCCAGGTTCAGTGAGAGACTATCTCAAGAAAATAAGGCAGCCAAGACACAGGATGTCTTCCTCTGGCCTCTGCACAGAATGTGTGTAACTGCACACACACACATCCATGATCCACCCTTCAAAACACAAGCGCACGCACACATGCACACACACAAATGCAGAAAAATTAACAGAGCCTCAGAGACCTCTAGGATAACATCACAGAAAACAACACATATCGAAAAAACAGTACAAGGAAAAACAGTTTGAAGATATCACTGAAATTTCCTAAAATTGATTAAAACTACTAATCTAATGAACTACAAAGTTCCACAAAACCTAAATGCTAAACACAGCAATCCACATATAAGCACATCACATTTAAGTGGCCTGAAGCCAAAAAGACAAACCGCAGAAACACAAAAATGACTTACTACTACATGTGTCAAACAACATGATTAACAGCAGACTAATCAGAAAAACAGGAGGGCCAAGGGGCAATTAAACAAAAAGTGCTGAAAGAAAAAAGATTTTAAAATCTATTTTAAAAGACTGTTATTGGGGCGGAGAGATGGCTCATTCAGCAGAGTGCTTGGATCCCAGCACCCACGAAAACGCCAGGCAGTATAGTGCCCCACCGAAAATCACAGTGCTTGGGAAATGGAGACCAGAGATTCCCAGGACAGGCTGGCTCACTACACTCGTTGAATCAACAAGCTCTAAGGTCAAGTGAGACACGTGTTTCAATAAATTAGGTAGAGAGGACAGAGGAAGCCTGAAATCAGCTTCTGGCCTCCACGTGCATGTGTATGCATACAAAGGAGACACATGTACAAGGATAAACACCGTACAAATATGCAAAAAGGAAAAGAATGCATGATTAGCCTTCAAGCACAAAGAAAAAGAAATTCTCAAAAAAAGGAGAAATTCTAGAACTGCTTTACTTAAAAAATACGGCAAATCCCTCCACATGAGAGGAAATGAGGCCAGATATTAATCTAAATCCTTAAGGAGAAATGAATAGAAATGCACAGTAAGAAGATATAAGATAGTGTACATTTCTCATCCTCCTTTAGTATCGTCAAAGGAGTGAAATATAAGAAATAACAGTGCAGTGTTAGGTTCACAACATAAATACATGTAGGACATATGACAAAGACTGTACAAAGGGAAAATAAAGCTGTATTTGAGCAAAAGTGCTATACTGTACTGGATTAAGTCAGTATTAACTTGAAGCAGATGGTGATAAATTAAAATGTTAATTTTTTAAAGTTTTAGTTATTTATTTATTTGCAAGCAAAGAGGCAAACAGAGAGAAGAGAGGAAGACACAGAGAGAATGGGAACACCAGGGCCTCTAGCCACTGCAAATGAACTCCAGATGCCTGTGCCCCTTGTGTAGCTGGCTTATGCGAGTCCTACAGAATCGAACTGGGATCCTTTGGCTTCACAGGCAAACGCCTTAACCGCTAAGCCATTTCTCCAGCCCTAAAATGTTAATTTTAATCCCTAGAGTATCCACTAAGAAGATAACTTTTTCAAATGTTAACTTGACAGGACTTAGATTCACCTAACAGACAGACAAATGGAGCACTTCCAGAAAGGGGTAACTGAGAAGGACAGAGTAACCTTGAATAGGGGTAGTACCATTCCATGGACTGGTGACCTAGACTAAATAGAACAGAGCACTGATCTGTTTCCTGACTTCAGACACTATGTGACTGGCTGCCTCACATGCTCCTGGCTGCCAAAGATAACCCACTGCTGCTGCCATGACCCCCCCCCCCAAACAATAGATTGTACCCTCAATCAGTGAGCCAAAATAAACCCTTCCTTAGCTGCTTTTGTTAGGTATTTAGTCACAGCAATGAATCAAGTAACAAATATAGTACACTAAAATGCATTTGTTAAAGACAAAAAGTCAGTAAGTTCTAGAAGGGAAATACAAAACTAACATGAGAGAGAAAACTAAGAATAGCCAGGCATGGTGCCACAGGCCTTTAATCCCAACACTTGGGTGGCTGAGAGTTCAAGGCCACCCTAAGACTACATAGTGAATTCCAAGTCAGCCTGAGCTACAGCAAGACCCTACCTAGAAAAAAAAAAAAAAAAAAAACCTAAGATTAAATAGCACAGGTAATTCCAAATCATGAGATCACAAAAGCTGTGAATTATAATCAAAAGGCATAGATAAAAGAAAGTTACAGCTATATTCTATCTATGGGTGCCATGCTCTATACAAATAAGATGAAAGTAAAAGTCTATCATGTAAACAGTAATCCAAAGAGAACTAGAGTGCTAATGTTACTATCTGAAAGAAGAGGTTGGGGGGGGGGGAGATTCATTTCCTGTAAGTATGTAAGCATAAAATTCACTTTGTCATCTGGCTTCTCCTTGTCAATTTAATCATCCACCATTGAACAATGTGAACTCTACATTATGCCTAGATCCTACTTTTCATTCCTGAGTGAAAAACACTCTTTCATTCCAACTGCAAGCCACCAGTCACAAGATCAATGTCTTGGCTCTCCTCCCCACCCATACAAAAATTCTACCTACTGCTATTTAGTCCCTATCTCCTTTACCTGGACACGTACAGCTGATCCAACACAATAATTACTTTCTGTGGCACTTGGATTTGGAAATTTATTATATATGTACTCTATTTTTGTTTTATTATTATAACCCCAGTTAAATGGTGTTTTATTAGAATATGCTACAAAAGAGCTTAAAAAACTCATTTTTTGTCATTACAGATACACACACAAAAATACATCTTGCCCAACTGACTTGTGCCTTAAGAGGAAAAGGTGAATGGTTTTTTATTTTTACAGTTTATTATCAGAGTTTTCAAAACAAACTAAATTCTCTGTTTCTGTAGTCCCATCTACATTCTAATTCATTGGCAACCAGTTTTTAGTTATTTTTCTGCAGCTGTTACAATATATAATTTGTCTTACTATATAGTCACAGTTAAAAACAGGCGTGGGTGGTGCACGCCTTTAATCTCAGCACTAAGGAGGCAGAGGTAGGAGGACTGCCATGAGTTCAAGGCCACCCTGAGACTACATAGTGAATTCCAGGTTAGACTGGGTTAGAGTGAGACTCTACCTCAAAAACAAACAAATAAAAACAAAACAAAAAAATCCAAAATAATCTGGGCTGAGAGAATTGGGTCGGTGGTTAAATGTGCTTGCTTGCAAAGCCTGATGGCCCGAGTTTGATTCCCCAGCACCCAGCTCTAGAACTGAATTTTTTTAAAAATGGTGTAAAAGGGGCTGAAGAGATGGCTTAGCGGTTAAGGCGCCTGCCTCCTAAGCCTAAGAACGCCTGTTCAATTCTCCAGGTCCCGTGTTTAGCCAGACACTCAATGCCGCACTTGCCCATAAGGGGGTGCACGCGTCTGAGTTCAGCTGAGAGGCCGCTGGCCCGCCCATTCTCTGTCTCTTCCAAAAACATGATGTAAAAGGACTACAAAGATAAAGAACACTTACACCTGGAAATAACTGTTCCAAAACAAATTATTAACGGACCTTAGGAAGGATTCAATTCCTCTCTGGGACCATTTGCTTTCTAAATACAGAAAAACTCAAAAACACTTTATTTTCTTAGAAGAAAATAGCAAAGTGAGGCATCACTCTACATCTCCTACAACAGAATCAAAATAAAGTCTTAAGACTACTGCAGGGGATACGTCTATACTGCGCTAGCAACAGGTTCCATCAACACAGACTTCGTCCCTTCCCTCTATGGAATGCTCTAGCTTTGCTGGTTTTCCTCCTCACGCCCTGTCCTTACTGCTCCTTTGCTACTTCTTCATATAAGCCTATTTCCCGACACTGGAGAAGGCAATGCTTCAGCTCTTTCCAGCTGTTCCTATGATCTCTTCTAGTCTAAAGCTTGAAAGGTTAATGACTCCCAGTGGTATATTCCCAGGCCAGACCTCTCCAGTGAAAGATGTACTTACAATTTCCTTTATACATTTCAGTTTATCATTAGCAAGATTCCTGATCTACCTTAAAGTTGTTCCACCCACAGCCTGCCCATTTGAACTGCTAGCAATTCCAGCCTTCCAACTGCATAGGCCAAAAACCTTGAAGTCTTGATCCCCACCCCTCTAACACACACACACACACACACACACACCCTCTCACATTCTACCAGTCAAGAAATCCTCTTGGTCCTGTTCTCTAAATACACCCAGGATCCCAGTAATGACATCTTCTATATTTATCCAGTAGTAATGAAACTTTTGTTTAAACAAAAACCTACATATGAATGCAGTGACCTCAGCTGAAGAGCCACCAGGTGTCTTTATGGAGTGAATGGAAACAAAGGCTACAGTACACCTGCACCTTGGAATACTATACTACTCACCCGTAACACAGGAAGAATGAGAAGTCAGTCCAAAAAGAAGAGCACACAAATGAAGAAGAGATTAATTATTAATGACTGTTGCCCGGGACTATACTGAGTGATAGGGATGGAGAGATGACAGAGAGAAAGACAGCATGGTTCAAAAGGGCAACATGAGGATCTTTGTGATGATCCCTAACTCTGCAGGCAAGCACCTTAATGAGCGAGGCGTCTCTCCAACTCCTGATGTTCCCTATCTTGATTCAAGCGATGGACATACAATAACAATACACAGAACTAAATATATATGCACGCACATTCACATGACCAAAGTGGTAAAAAAAAAAAAAAAAGCTGAATGACTGGTGGGTTTTATCAGTGTCAATATCCTGATTATGATATTGTACAATACTCTGAAACCTGTGGTGACTGAGGGAGCAGGTAAGTGGTACATGAGATCCTCTGTTGCTTCTTACAACTTCCTAATACCCAAACGTCTAGCTTACCTCACCAACCTGTCTTCTTGCAAATGCTACATTTTCAAACTATCTTAAATTACAACGGCATCATTCACCCCAGTATTCCTTCTTCCCACATTTCTTTGCTTCACTTGTCTCCACAATAACATTGAGCCTGTTACATTTACTTCATATGTTTCATCATTTCGGTCCACCTCTTCCCACTAAACGTAAACCTTAATGCTGTGGCTGGCGGCTGGGGAGATGGCTCAGCAGATGAAGTGGTTGCCACACAAACCTATGCAAAAGCCAGATGCTATTGCAGGTGTTTGTAATCTCAGCACACCTATGGTGAGAATGATGGAGGAGATGGGAGGATCTCTCAGAAGCTCCCAGCCAGCTAGCCTGGCGAATGCAGTGGTGGAAAACAATGAGACACAGTTGTCTCAAAACAAGTTGAAGACTTAGTCGTCTCTGACCTCCACATGTGCGCGCGCGCGCACACACACACACACACACACACACACACACCCTGTTGTAAGATATGTCACTACTAGAGTGCCAAATAACTTCCCAAATTGTGAATTCCCCCTGCCCGACCTCCCCCGCCACATACACACACAACACACCAGAGAGTACTTCCCATTCGGGGTAACAAAGCTGTGATACATTTTCTCAAATCACCATTCATCTGATCAATAAAGATGAAGAACCGGTTAAAGGGACTAAACATGTATCACAATGTAGCAAGACTGAAAATAACACTCTTCAGCCAGGTTTCTGGCCCATCGAACATTGAGTTGAGTGGTTGAGTGAGTTGGGGGGGATGTTTTCATCTTTTTCCCTACTCAACACATTGAAACAATGACAAGAAAAGTAACTTCTTTAAGTCAAAGGCAATTGCTTAAAATAAACTCTGGTTCTATTATAGTTTTATTTTTAATTTATTTGACACGCATGGGGGTGGGCAGATAGAGAACGGGAGTGCCAGGGCCTCTAGCAAACAAACTCCAGACTCATGCACCTTGTGCAGCTGGCTTACGTGGGTACTGGGGAATTGAACCTGGGTCCTTAGGCTTTGCAGGCGAGCACTTTAACTGCTAAGCCATCTCTCCAGCCCCTGTATTAATAGTTACTTTCTTGTTACTATGATCAAATACCTGATAAGAAATAACTTAAGGGAGGAAGGGTTGGTTTTGGTTTTCAGTTCAAGGCAAGGATGGCAGGACAGCGGGTCCATGAGGCAGCTTGTCATAACATGCCTGCAGCCAGTAAGAAGAGAGAGGTCAAGACCCATGCTCCTCTCTCTGTCTCCTTTTTACTTAGTCCAGGGCTCAGGGAACGGCGACACATGCCACCTACATTTAGGGAGAGTCTTCCCACTATGAATTAACCCTACATAGAAACTCCCTCACAGATGTGCCCAGAAGTTTGTTTCCTAGGCAATTCCAGATCCTGTTGACAATGAAAATTAATACTAGTCCTCACAAGTCCACCCCTTGTACACTTGACACCCAAACATATCACTTATAAGCCATAACCTATCACTCCCCGTCCCCATAGGCTCACAACCATCTCATAATACAAAATGCAGTTAGCCCCCATCCTTCAACAGTTCCAACATTGTTTAAAATCTCCACAGTCCAAGTCTGTCCTGAGAATCAATACATTCACTTCACTGTGATCTCCTTTAAGGTTTTTTTTAAAAAAGTTACATAGTTCCAATGTACAATGGCACAGAATAATCATTGCCATTCTATTAGGAAGGAACAGGGCATAGCAAGGAAAGATATGTCGTAAATAAGACTAAAATGCGGCAGAGTAAACACCAAATTCTGCAGGTGCCGTGGCCAGAATCTGGGGCTTGTGGTAGAATGCCTGGGCTCTGAAGAGCTTAGACAGCGCTGGCCCTACAGCTCTGTCCCTGGCAGCACACGTAATGCCTCTCTCTTGAGCTGGCTCTGCTCCATGCCTGCAGCTTCTCTTGGGGGATGTTCTTATCTCCAACATACTGGGGTTTCCACTGGCACTTGAGCTTCAAAGCTTCACACAGTACTTCTGGGGGTGGGGGCTACTAACAGGGACTGACCCTGTCACACACACCTGACTGGCTTTTAAAGACCACTTTGATGATGCAAGCCTTCATGATGCCCTCACTCTTGCATCTTTCATGCTGGTAAAATCAGTGCTACATGGGATGATGTTACTAAGTTCTGCTGCCACAGCAAGATGCAGCCTGGTCCAGTGCACCGCAGCTACGTCTGATACTGTGTGCTGAATGGGGAGGAAAACAGTCCAGGTTGTCTTCCTGCACAGAATCCCTTCAGCAGCATTCTCAACTCTCCTTTTAAAAGAATGTGGACTTTCACAAGCTGGAGCCTTGCCCTCAGGGAACCATTCCTATAGTCCCAGTGCAGTTTCTCCTTAATGGTGCTAAGCTCGTTAACTTAGCACTGCTTTTTCTGCATCCGCTTGCCTGCAATTTTAAAGGTACACACACTCCTTTCCTCTGAACTACATTTTGTTAGTATTTGAACTCATTATCAATCAAGTTCTCAGGACACAGGCAGAAGGCAGCCAGAGTGTACAATTCCTGATAGTCACTGTTCCCTCTGACTCCTCATGAGCCAGACCTTCACTTTTCAAAACATGTCTCTCTGCATTCTCCTTTTCCAAACTGTCACCAGAATGCCCTTTTAAGCTCTGCTTATTGCACTTTTCTAGCCTCAAGTTCCAAACCCTTCCACATTCCTCCCAGAAACCAGGGCCTAACAACAAGGTCAGGTTTCTCACAGCAATGGACCCACTTCTTGGAGATAATTTTCTGTAGTAGTTGTTTTTCTCATTGCTGTGACCAAATACATGAAAAGAAGCCTAAGGAAAGAAGCGCTTGTTCTGGCTCACAGTTTAAGGGCACAGTCTATAATGCAGGGATGGCATGGTGGCAGAAGTGTGAGGCAACTGGTCACATTCCAATAACAACCAGGAGGCAGAGTGAGAGAGATGAGTGAGTACTGGTGCTCAGCTTGCTTTTCTCCTTTTCGTTTGGTCTTGGACCCCAGCCACTGGAACGAATGATGCCTATCACTGTGAGGGTGAGTCTTCCCATGCCAATTAACCAAACCTAGAAACACTCCAACAAATAAGCCCACAAATTTGCCTAAGCTGATTCTAGATTCTGTCAAATTCACAGCCAATCTTAACCATCACAGGCTCTCAACTGAAATGGTGATGAAGTGATTCCTGTGTGAATAATTGGAGAATTATGCAACTTATGTAACTTGTGCATTTATGTAACTTAATTCTTTTACTGATATCTATTCTTCACAAGAAAATACAATGAATTACCTTAGTTCCTTAGCTTTCTAAAATGCACTCATTTCAAGGAATCTATTTAACTGTCCTGACAGGAAGAAGTATAGAGACTGCACTTCTGCTGTGAGACAGTCAGACAACGCACCCCAAGAAACTGGAAGTTCCCATACAAGTCTGGTATTAGGAGAAGAACGGGATGGAATCCTGATGCCAGTCAAAGGAGAGATATATCTTCCAGAAAGAGATTGCAGGTTGTTTTTTGTTGTTGTTGTTTGTTTTTTCAAGGTAGGGTTTCACTATAGTCCAGGCTGACCTGGAATTCACTATGTAGTCTCAGGGTGGCCTTGAATTCATGATGATCCTCCTACCTCTGCCTCCCGAGTGCTGGGATTAAAGGCGTGTGCCACCATGCCCGGGAGATTGCAGTTTTGACAACATGTCAGAAGACCTTACAGGAGAAATTACAGCCCAGAAATGATGATTAACGGGTGAGGCTACACTTGGGCTAGGACTGCTTAATTAAGCACTGGTCTAGCCCTTTATTTAAACCCTAATTCTAGGACCCTAAAGATGAGCTGGGGGAGGAATCTGCTGGACCTTCCAACTTGGCCACATTGAATACAGTTCCTCTTCTGGTTACAATCAATCTGTCTTAATTGGCTTAATGAGGACAGGTGGCTGAACCTTGTTTGGTACAGATGTCAGAGTTCAGGCTCTGATCCTAATAAACTAAAGTAATACTATCAGTCTAATCAAAAAGTCTCCTTGAGAGCCGGGCGTAGTAGCGCACACCTTTAATCTCAGCACTCGGGAGGCAGAGGAAGGAGAATCACTGGGAGTTCGAGGTCACCCTGAGACTACATAGTGAATTCCAGGTCAGCCTGGGCTTCAGTGAGACCCTACCTCAGGGGGAAAAAAAAAATTAAAAAAAAAAAGTTTCCTTGCCTAACTGATCCCTTAACAAGAACCAAAAAGCAAATCACACCTTTGAGGATGGCTACTGCCTAAGAAATAAAAGATATTTAGAAACTTTGTATACTGACACAGGAATATAAAATGATACAGCCACTATAAAAAAAAAATGACAAAATGGCTGGAGAGATGGCTTAGCAGTTAAGGCATTTGCCTACAAAGCCAAAGGACCCATGAAAGCCAGATGCACAAGGTGGCGCATGCATCTGGATTTCGTTTTCAGTGGCTGAATGCCCTGGTGTGCCCATCCTCTCTCTTCCTCCTCCTCTCTCTCTCTCTCTCTCTCTCTCTCTGCCTCTTTCTCTCTCTCAAATAAAAATAATTTTTTTAAAAAATGACAAAAATCTCAAAAACTATAAACCAGTCCTGCTATATGATGTCATGCACCTGTGAGCACACATACAAAAACCAGAAACCAGGGTGTGGAAAAGACTATCTACACTCACTTGTTCACTGCACTACTCACACCAGCCAAGATGAGGAAGCACTCCAAATGCCACTCTCAAATGAACAGACCAGGAAAATGGTATGTAGCTACTACACAATTGCTCAGACTTTTACAGGGTAGTATAACTGGGTGTGAAGGTTTAAGCCTGTCGTTCCAGCACTCAGGAAGATGAGGCAAGAGGAGTGAGTTTCAGGCTTATAAGGACTACAAAGGAAGACATTAGTCTCAAAAAAAAATAAAAAATCAGAAGCAAATGTGGAAACAGACTTGTAAAAGCATTACTTTGTAGCTAGAGAAAAAAGTTGGTAGTGTTTTGATTGGGCCTGTGTGGAACATGTATATCACATTTGGAAGAACTGGCATCTTACTGTTGGCTCTTATTTTCCGTGCACCTGAAGTGAGTTTCCATTTTTCTTAGACTTTCTCTGCTATCTTTCCTTACAGTTTTGTGGGTTTTCTCATGTAGACATTGTATTTTATTAGATTTATACCTAAATATTTCATCTGGGGAGTGGTTGTGTAAATCATGGTTTGTGTGTGAGTGCATATGCATGTGTGTGAGCATGCATGCAGGAGGCCAGAGAACAGTGGGCGTCAAGTCTCCAGAGGTTCTTGATCTTGCCCATACAGGACTAGGGGAACAGATATGCGTGGCCACACACAGCCATTTCCGTGGGTGCTGGGATCAGTCTCAAGGAGGCCTCAGACCCACTCAGGCCCTCATGCTTACACAAGAAGCACTCTGACCTAATGAGTCACCTCTCCAGCACAGTTCTATTAAATTTTATTTTCAGCAGTTAATTCCTGCTATTTAAGAAAGCAGTTGCCTTTTGTACATTACTCTTGTATTCTACAACCCCACTATACTTATTACATCCGGCGTTTTTTTTTTCTTGTGGATGATCCTTATCTTCTTTGTAGAAAAACCCTATCATCGATGAACAAGAACAGCTACTGTTTCCTTCTCAATCTACACACTTTTACTTTCTAAGTTTTGATCTTATGGTGAATATAAAGCAGTAAAGGCAAATTTTTGCCTTGTTCTAGATCATAGTGAAAAGGCATCAAGTTTCTCATCACTTACTATATTACCTGTGGGGTTAGCATCGATATTCTGAACCAAACTGAGGAAGCTTACAGTAAGAAAGATACTGCAACAACCAAAGACAGCACCAAAATATCTGCCACTGCAGGACAACCCCAAAGTAGGGCACAAATGTAGTCAACTCGATTCTGATAGGGGCGCTTCAATGGAGAAAGGACAATCTTTTCAATGAATAATGATAAAAGAACTAAAAACACATGCAAAGAAATGAATCTAGACAGACATTCTTACATCTTTCACAAAAATTAACTCAAGAAGAATATATGTGAAATGCAAAATGATAAAACTCCAAGAAAAGGGCCTGGAGAGATGGCTCAGCGGTTAAGGCACTTGCCTGCAAAGCCTAAGAACCTGGGTTCGATTCCCCAGGACCCATGTAAAGCCAGATGCAAAAAGCAGTTCATGTGTCTGGAGTTTGTTTACATTGGCAAGAGGCCCTGGCATGCCCATTCTCTATCTCTCTCTGAAATCAATAATAAATAAATAAATGAAATATTTTAAAAAGTAAAATAAATAACTATAAAAGCTGGACATAGCCAGGCATGGTGGCACACACCTTTAATTCCAGCACTTGGGAGGCAGAAGGAGGAGGATTGCCGTGAGTTCAAGGCCACCCTGAGACTACATAGTGAATTCCAGGTCAGCCTGGGCTACAGTGAGACCCTACCTCAAAAAATCAACAACAACAAAAAAAGTTGGACAAAAGACCGGTTATAATGTTTGTATAACTCCCCAAAATGTCTGCATTGAAATCTAACCCTCAGTGAGATGGTATTAGGAGGCAAGTGCACTAGAAGCTGGTTTTGTCATCAGGAATAGGACTGTAAAAGCAGCTGCAGAGACTTTCTTGGCCCTTCCCATCCTGTAAAGACAGATGCGTGGCAATCTATAAAACAATGAGCCCTCGGCACTGAATCTGCCACTGCCTTGATCTCACATTTGCCTAGCTTTAGAACTGTGAGAAACAAATTTCTATTGTTTATAAGCCACATCGTTTATTGTATGCTATTACAGTATCCCAAACTGACTAACAGATACTTCAGCAAGGAGCAGTTGTCCCTTGGTATCCATAAACAATTGATTATAGGACACACCCCTTTCATAAGAGGGGGAATACCAAACTCTATTAATGCTTGTCTTATGTACTATAAAATGAAATAGTATTTGCAAACAGCCTGTACACATCATTGTGTGTACTTCATTCTAGAATATATATTGCTATGCTTAGATATGAAGTGTCTCTAAAAAGGATGCCTTATATGCTTCGTCCCCAGCTAGTGGATCCAGCCATTTAGCAGTAATTGGATCCTGAAGGCTCTGACTTAATCAATGGATTAATCTCTTCACGAACTCATATGATGGCATTACAGAGAGGTAGGGCCAAGTAAGTAAGTCACTGGGCCTGGGCCTTGGACAGATATACCCTGTCCCTGGCCCCTTCCTATGTCTCTGTCTTCTGTCTGCCATCCCACCAAGATGTTCTGCCTTGCCACGCACAGGTACATAGGCAACAGGCCCAAGTGACCACGGACTGAAATCTCTCAAATTGCATTTGTCACAGGCATGAAAACTAGCATGTGTGTAATACCCAATTCAATCTCCATGCTGCTTACATAGCTGCTACGGTGCTTAGGGAATAATAAAAAAGAAAGAAATCTGTGTCTGCTAAATAAATAAATTCCTTTCCAAATATGTTTTATCTTTAGTTGATTGAACCCATGCATGTAGAAATCAAAAGACACACAAGACGCGCTATTATACAGACGGTGATAAGATGATCAACATGAAACGCCATCATTAAACTACAAATTAAAACCACTAAATTTTAAATATGTTTAACTAATTTGTTAAACACTTATTAACTAAAGGGAACAACAAAAATACACATTCATACCTCACAGCTACCTAGACAAGACCTCCATAAAAGGAGAGGAAAAATGGTGACATCAAAATAGGAGAGGAAGAAGGAATTCAGTATGGGGGGAAGAAAGGGTGCTGGGAGGGGATTATGATACTGGTATACTGTCTATATGTATGGAGGTTGCTAGTAAAAACTTGAAAAGAAA
>PVKW010038380.1:0-19827 GCA_004027895.1 Orientallactaga bullata
GAGGCAAGCCCAACAGACTGGCTTTTTTTTAATGCAAGAGAGCAAGAGTGTGTGTGAGAGAGAATTGGTGTGCCAGGGCCTCCAGCCACTACAATTGAACTTCAGATGCATGCACTCCCTTGTACACATGTGCAACGTTGCACAATTGCATCACCATGAGTCTGGCTTATGTGGGACCTGGAGAGTCAAACATGAGTCCTTACACTTTGCAGGCAAGTGCCTTAACTGCTAAGTCATCTCTCCAGCCCAAGCTCCTAAGTTTGATCCCCAGCACCCATGTTAAAAAAAAAAAAAAAAAAAGGCTGGGCATGGTGGCACACTCCTTTAATCCCAGCACTCAGGAGGCAGAGGTAGGAGGATTGCCATGAATTCGAGGCCACCCTGAGACTACATAGGTAATTCCAGGTCAGCTTGGCCAGAGTGAGACCCTACCTTGAAAAAAACAAACAAACAAAAAAAGCCCTGTCCATGCATGCCTGTAGCCCTAGCACGGAGGGGGTGGAGACAGGAAGATCCCTGGAAATCACTGCTTACCCAGCCTAACCAAAAAATGGTGAGCTCCAAGTTCTATAAGAGACACTATCCTAGGGAAATAAGACACAAGAGTGACATAGGAGAATGTGTGATATCCTTCTCTGGCCTCTGCAGGCATGCACACAGAGTGTGCACATCTTCATACGCCTCTGGGAGTGCTGGAAATGCTCTGTATCTTATGGGTCCAGGCAACCCCTGCTGTTCTTTGGCTTGCCACTGCGTAATCTCAACTTCCATCTTCAAGTGGCTTCCTTCTGGGTCCTCACATTGCCTTCCTTCTGTATATGACTGCTCTGTGCCTTGGTACCTATGGCCAAGTTTCCCTTCTGTAGAGAGCACAGCCATTGGATTAGAACCTACTGTGATGCAGCATGTCCTCATTAACTGCCCTCTGGTGCAATTTCCACATAAAGCTATGTTCAATTATATTTCCAATTGGCATATCAATGTATCTCCTTAAGGACTCCATTCAACCCACAAATGCCACATATGTCATGAGGTTTGGACTTCGCAGATAAAATATAAACTAAAGAAGAATAGGGGTCATTATTATGTAAAAGAATAGAAGTGGGAGGAATGAAGGTGGGATGAAAAAAAAGTGACTCTGGTATAAAATGGCAACATGGACTTCTGGGTAAGATAGCTGCATAGGAGTCCCACCAATCCAGCCTAGGGAGGGATTTAACCAAAACCACAACAAAATACACTCTTCATCCAAAAAGTGAAGGTGTATAGGTTTTTGATGGCCACAGCAGAGAAGCAGGAGAGACTACGATCTATCAGAAAGGAGGAAACTGGTTAGAATCCCACCAAGGCACTTGCAGACCCAGACCCCTATCCATGTGCCCGTCCAGCACTCAGTGGCAGGAGGAGAGACCAAACAAGAGGATTTTCCAACTGCATCAACCTCCTTGCAAAGTCAAGAAACCTGAAAGAGAGACAGCAGATATTAGCTGAGGAACTGCTGAGTGGACACAGACAGGATCAGTACAACTCCAAGCTTCCTTCACTCTCCCATCCCCCACCTGACAGAACCACGACCCTCTGGAGAACACATTCAGCTCGCAGAGGCAGCGTATCCAGCACAGCTGATCAGAGCACCAGCCCCACAGCACAACACAGAGGGATCAAGGTGGGCACTTAGCATTGGTGAGATTTGAAGCCACCCCAAAAGGTAACGAGGCCCACTGACAAGAAAGCAGGTATATAGGCCTGCACTGGAAGTGCTAATCTCTCTTTCCATATCAGGGCAGGTTATGGGTTACATTTTCTTGGTTGGCTTTACCATTCTCAATTAAGCTGTATTTGGAGGTTTTCTATCGTTGCCTCTGATGCTTTCAGATTCACAGGACTTTGTCTTTTTCCTGTCATTACTGGGGGAAGGATCTGATTCAGATGCAGGCTGACCTTGAATCCATTTCAGAACAGAAATCTCAATCTCCCAGCTGACAGGATTAAGGGTGACACACCCTTAGAGATTTTGGCTTTATAAGGTTATCTGTTTGTTTCAGTCCCCACACTTGCATACTCTGTGCTGGTTTTTATTGAATGTGTATATTGCTCAGTTGAATTTTAGAATTTGCCAGTAAATTGCTCTACCCAGCCCACTAGAATACTTCAACAGCAGGCAAACTCAACACCTAGGATTACTTCTGCAGTTGGATTGGAGTAAAAGAGCTACACTTGGCACCTTAATCCCCTACTCTGAAGATACATAAAGTTGGATTTCCAAATCGAAAAGCACTGCAGATAATTAGAAAACCCAAGCTTCAAATCAACTCAGGATGCAAAAATCGCTACATTATAATGCAAGAAACAAAGAATCAAGACAATAAAATCCCAACAAGAATTATAAATCCATCAGAAATGGACCCCAAATGAGACTATTTTACATGAAATATCTGAAAAAGATTTCAAAAAATTATTTTATTTGTACTCAAATAAATCAAAGGAATCAAAGAAGAAAACAAAGGAATTAAAGAAAAGAAAAAAAAAAACCTCCTGAAGGAACTCCAAGAGAACATAAGAAACAAGCTTAAAAAAATAAGGAGGGCATTTTAAGGCATGTAAGGAAATAGAAATACTGAAGAAAAACCAGGCAGAAATACTAGCACTGACAAACAGTCAGTGAAACAAAAAACTCTGTGGAAAGTCTCACCAGTAGAATGGATGAAGGAGAGGACAGAATACCTAAAGTACAAGACCAGGTGGCAGACCTAATACAGTCCAACAAAGAGAAAGACAAGCTAATAGAAAGGTATGAATGGGATTTCCAAGATATCCAGGACACTATGAAGAGATCAAACATAAGGATTCCGGGTACAGTAGAAAGAGAAGAATTTCAATCCAGAGGCTTGGGTGTTTTCAACAAAATCACAGAAGAAAATTTTCCCCAAGTTGGGAAAGAAATGCCAATGCAGATACAGGAAGCTTTTAGAACACCAAACAGACAAAACCTGGAAAGAACCTATCCACACCATGTTATAATTAAACTGTTAAACACACAAACCAAAGAGAATATATTGAAAGCAGTTAGAGAGAAAAAGCAAGTCACCTATAAAGGCAAGCCCACCAGGATAATAGCAGATTACTCAACACAAACTTTAAAATTCAAAAGGGGGCCACATGTGGTGGCGCATGCCTTTAATTCCAGCACCTGGGAGGCAGAGGTAGGAGGATTGCTGTGAGTGTGAGGCCACCCTGAGACTACATACTGAATTTCAGGTCAGCCTGAGCTAGAGCAAGATCTTACCTCAGAAAACCAAAATAAATAAATTAATTAATCAGTTAAATGGAAATAAAAGCCAGAAAGGCTTGGAATGATGTGCTCCAAGTTCTGAAAGATAACAACTCTCAACCAAGAATACGTTACCCTGGAAAGCTGTCCATCCAAATTGAAGGAGAAATAAGGACATTTCATAACAAAAACAGGCTTAAGGATTTTATGACAACTAAGCCAGCTCTATAGAAAATACTTGAAGGGATCCTTCAAGCTGAAGAGAAAGCAAAGCACACACATAAGGAAACAGGAAAAATAAACCATATTCAAATAACACTTAAAACAAAAGAGTAAAGGGAAACAGGATGCATTGCAAAACAAGAAGAATGGCGAGAATAAATACATATCTTTCAATAATAACTGTTAATATCAATGGCCTCAATGCCCCAACCAAAAGACACAGGCTTGCAGACTGGATTAAAAGGCAGGATGTTGCTGTTTATTGCCTCCAGGAAACTCATCTCTCAATAAAAGATAGATACCATCTTAGGGTGAAAGGATGGAAAATAGTATTTCAAGCAAATGGGCCTAGGAAACAACAGGGGTTGCCATCCTAATATCTGACAGGATAGACTTCAAATTAAAATTAGTGAGAAAGGATAAAGAAGGTCACTTTATACAGATTAAAGGAACACTCCAACAGGAGGACATTACAATCCTAAATGTATATGCACCTAACATGGGGACTTCAAATTTCATCAAACACTATTAGACTTAAGGTCACAGACAACACCAAACACAATTGTGGTGGGTGACTTCAATACCCTACTCTCCTCAATTGACAGGTCATCCTGGCAAAAAATAAAAATAAAATAAAATAAAAAAGATGTCCAGAGAGACATCTGGATTAAATGATGTCATGGAACAAATGGACCTAACAGACATCTACAGAACATTTCATCCAAATGCTACAGAATATACATTTTTCTCAGCAGCACTTGGGACATTCTCCAATGTAGACCATATATTAGGACACAAAGCAAAACTTAACAAATACAAGAAAATTGAAATAATCCCTTGTACTCTATCTGACCTCAATGGGATTAAACTACAAATCAGCTACAAGAAAAACTACAGAGCATCCAGAAATTCATGGAGAATAAACAGTACACTATTGAATGATAAATGGGTCATTGAAGAAATCAAAAAAGAAATCAATAATTTCATACACTCAAATGATGATGAGATACAACATACCAAAACTTTTAAGAAACAATGAAGGCAGTTAGGGAAATTTATAGCTCTAGCTGCCTATATTAAGAAACTGGGGAGTTCACAAGTAAACAATTTAATGCTTCACCTTAAGGTCTTGAAAAGGGAAAAACAAAGCAAACCAAAAATCAGTAGATGGAAAGAAGTAATAAGGATTAGGGGGGAATTAATGAAATAGGTCCTTGTCTTTCTCCAGGCACAAGAATCAAGTCCAGGTAGATCAGGGACTTTAATATCAGACCTGCCAATTCTGAAACTGCTAGAGGAAAAGGTAAGAGAAACCCTTCAACATATTGGCATAGGCAATGAATTTCTGAATATAACCCCCATTGCTTAGGAAATAAAACCACTAATCAACCACTGGGACCTCATGAAATTACAAAGCTTTTGTACAGCAAATGACACTGTTAATAGAGCAAAGAGACAACCTAGAGAATGGGAGAAAATCTTTTCCAGCTATACACCTACAGAGGATTAATATCCAGAATATACAAAGAACTCAGAAAACAAAACAATAAGAAATCAAACAACCCAGTTAAAAAATGGTCTATAGGGCTGGAGAGATGGCTTAGCGGTGAAGGCACCTGCCTGCAAAGCCTAAGAATGCCCGTTCGAAACTCTAATTCCCATGTTTAGCCAGATGCAAATTTGACGCAAACACGCAATGTCGCACATGTGCATACGGGGTGCACATGTCTGGAGTTCATTCACAGTGGCTGAGAGGCCGCTGGCCTGTCAATTCTCTCTGTGTGTCTCTATCTGTCTCTCTCTCTCTCTCTCTCAAAAAAATGGGGGGGTATAGAACTAAATAGAGACTTCTCAAAGGAAGAAATACAGGTGGCATATAAACATCTAAAAAAGTGCTCTACATCCTTAGTCATCAGGGAAATGCAAATTAAAACTACTTTGAAAGCTGGGCATGGTGGCACACGCCTTTAATCTCAGCACTTGGGAGGTAGAGGTAGGAGGATTGCCATGAGTTCAAGGACACCCTGCGACTACATAGTTAATTCCAGGTCAGCCTGGACCAGAATGAAACCCTACCTCGAAAAACCAAAATAAATAAATAGATAAAACTACTTTGAGATTCCATCTCACTCCTGTCAGAATGACTACCATCAAGAAAACAAATGAGCCAGGCGTGGTGGCGCACGCCTTTAATCCCAGCACTCGGGAGGCAGAGGTAGGAGGATTGCCGTGAGTTCGAGGCCACCCTGAGACTACATAGTTAATTCCAGGTCAGCCTGGACCAGAGTGAGACCCTACCTTGAAAAACCAAAAAAAAAAAAAAAAAGAAAAAAGAAAACAAATGACAATAAATGTTGGTGGGGATGCAGAAAAAGCAGAATCCTTCTACATTGTTTGTGGAATGTAATCTGGTCCAGCCATTGTGGAAATCAGTGTGGAGGTCTTGAGACAGCTAAAAATAGATTTACCATATGATTCAGCTATAGCACTCCTAGGCTTATATCCTAAGAACTCATCTCACTACCTTAGAGATACTTGCTTGACCATGTTTATTGCTGCTCTATTCACAATTGCTAGGAAATGGAACCAGCCTAGATGTACCTCCACAGATGAATGGATAGTAAATGTGTGTTACATTTACACAATGGAGTTCAATTCAGTGGTAAATAAAAACGAAATTATGAAATTTGCAGGGAAATGGATGGATCTGGAAAGGATTATACTAAGTGAGGTAACTCAGGCCCAGAAAGCCAAATGTCTCATGTTCTTTGTTATCCTAGCTACAAATATTTAGACTTGTGTGTGAACTGGAACCAAAATTCAATAGCAGAGATCAGTAAGCTAGAAAAATAAGAGAGGGAAGGACTTTAGGGGATGGTATTATATATATGTAAGTAAAAGAACAGATTACAGGGAGTGGAATGACCTAAGTGAGACCAGGGGAAGAGACTGAGTAAAAGAAGGGTGGTGGGGGGAGGGTCAATAAAAATTCAAGATATTCTGAATAAGACATATAAAAGCCTATTTTTTTGTATAATAGCACATCCAGAAGCCATAGATTACTATTAGAAAATTTTCAGTGCCAGGGGTGGGATACCTGCCTGTAAGTTGTTGGCCAGGGAGGTCCCTGATGCCTATAAAACATTACAGGCCCTTGGTTTCCCACGAGTAACAAATGGAAAGACCCTATTGCTGAAGATCTCACATACCTGGGCGGCAAGGTTCACTAAGAAATCAAGCTGGTGCTGAGCTGAAAACCTTCCTGTAGACCAGCCAACTGAAAGCTGGAAAAAGCTGCACTGCATGCAGCCCTATGGGAGACAGAAGTCATCAGCAGTGAAAACAGTGGACATTGGAAGCCTCAAGTTTGGCCAGACAGGCCAAATGAATGAACAGGTGCAATAGTGGCATGTCTGCTCTGGGGAAAACAAACTGCTCTCTACTGGGACTGGAGGCCCGCTCTATGGGAGGGAATACATGCCTGGTACTGAAAACCTTATCAAAAGCCTATGGCAGGGGAGGTCACGAGCCTTAGGAGTATAAAGCCTGTTCTTGTCTGGCTAAATGAATGTATTTTATTTTCACCAAACTGCCCTGAAAACACTAAATTTTGTTTGTTTGTTTTTTGAGGTAGGGTCTCACTCTAGCTCAGGCTGACCTGGAATTCACTATGTAGTCTCAGGGTGGCCTCGAACTCATGGTGATCCTTCTACCTCTGCCTCCCGAGTGCTGGGATTAAAGGCGTGTACCACCACGCCTGGCTGAAAGCACTAAATTTAATGTTCAATATTCAAATATTAATGCCACTCTCACTTTTAGTTAGAGAAGCTTCCTTTTTCAGATGGCGATGACCACTGGAATGAACCAAAAAGGCAACATAGGTTCTGAGAAGAAAGGACAGAGGAGTGTCCAGCACTGAAACATCTCTATCACACCCTCCAAGATTCAGGGTCCACTGTGGAAGAGGTGGTAGAAAGAATGTAAGAGCTAAAGGAAGGGTACGACTCCTTACAATGCAACTGTCCAGACAGAAATTGGCCTCTATATCCATGAACTTGCAGTGGCTAGCGATACCTTCACAAGACCCTCATAATAGGAGAAAAAGAGGATGACTTCAAAAAAAAGAGAGACTATCGGAGAGAGGGAGGGGATATGATGGAGAGCGGAGTTGTGAAGGGCAAAGTGGGGGAGGGGAAGGAATTACCATGGTTTATTGTCTGTAAGTATAGAAGTTGTCAATAAAAAAATTAAAAATAAAAGAAATGGGAACATTGATTGCACAGATCTCAGAATTCATTGAATACACTTAAAGTAAAAAACAACTTATATACAAAATATACCTTACTAAAAATTACATTAAATTTGTTAAAGTGATATAAATAAAATTTGGAGAAAAATGGATCTAGCATATACATTTACTTTCCCTTTCAAAACTATTAAAACAAACTAGACATGGTGGCGCACACCTTTCATCGCAGCACTTGGGAGGTAGAGACAGGAAAAGCAGTTCAAAGTCATCCTTCACTATATAGTTAGAGGCCAGTCTACGCTACATTAAGACCCAGTTTCCAAAAAATAAAAATAAAAGTAAAAAATCAATTTAAAAAATTCTGTACTAAAACAAGAAGATTTTTTTTCAAAGATATAAAATGCACAAGGACAAACAAAATTGGAGAGGAGAGGCTAAGAAAAACACAATGTTAAATGGAAAAACAGATGGTTACTTGGTAATTGCTTTAACAGACTGAAGGAAGATTTAACCTTAAATCAGAAGTACAGAAAGGATGTAACCAGTTATTTGCAAAACAGGCTGAACCTGACCCAAGTATTTCTGTTAGAGAAGATCTGACTGAAATATGGAGGAAATGGTACAAGTTTAACTATGGGTGAGAAGGCCAAATTCTTTCCCTGACTCCAAACAGTATTTATGAGCAAAAAAAAAAAAACATGTATTTTGTGGAGAATATAGGAGTAAAACTGAGCCTTCAGGCTCTAAGACTCCAGAAAAGAGAGGTGAGAAATGATCATATTAATATGCTTAATTGACTGTTATGTAGTTACCAAAACACTATGTAAAAAGGACGAAAGGTTCCTAATGCATGTCAGTATAGCTTTGAATAGGCATTTTCTAGCCAAGTGGGCTAGACAGATAAGTACATTACCTGTCAAATTCAACACTGTGTTAACAGCCATGAAAGTAAGGGTGATGCTGGGAGTCCACAGGAAATCTGCTAATCCCCAAGTGAAGGTCACCATTCTTCTCATGACGGTCGTTGCTTATACATCTTGGTAACTTTAGAAAACTTTTTCCCTGATAGCCACACACCTGGGCCGTGGTCCTCTGCCCACAGCTGTGACTGATTTGAGCAGCGAGCAATGGCCTACAGATCAAGCCAGTCCACTGACTCAGTTATGACTAGGGTTTTCTCTGGCTTGAGCTGTGAGGTTTCCGGTGTCACCTGACAATCTTACACGGAAGTTGCTAGAAGGTTAAGCTGTAGAAAACAAAGCAGATGGAAACCATATTAGGCTGAGTCAGCAAAGGAGTCACATATACATGACAGGAAGCATTGGACAGGCCCTTGGTGAGAAGCAGAAATAGGAGCAAACCGGAAGTGACTTGATTTTCAGTATTCCAGCCCAAGTCCTGTGAGTTCCAGCTCTATCAGTAAGTCTTTAGTCTTCATATTATTATTATTATTATTATTATTACTATTTCCTTCCAATTTGTCATGGTCTAGTGGACTTCTTTCCTTCCATACCATAAGTCTTGATGATGAGACTTGAGACTTCATGGAAGACTTCCTGAAGGCAGTGACTTGAGGCAAAGAGTGAGAGGGAACATGGTATATTATAGGCTAAAGGGGCCACAGGCATGAAGACTCATGGGAATGAGAGAGTGTGCCTCCTTCTAGGAACTGAGAGCCAACACTTAAGTCCCATTTGAAGCCCATTACAGCTAGACAGAGGCCAGAGTGCAGCTGGACCTTGGCACTGAATAAACAAGGCAACCCAGCGGCACTCAACTATAACTGGACACATTCCATTTTGCAACTCAAATACAAGTAAAAAAAATTCTGTAAAGTTTGGTAAGTTGATGAATAGGTAGGATGAGTTATGATACTCTGACTGCAAGAGAAATAGAAGCACTATAAGTTAATTCAAATGCATTTAAGTTTTAAGGGTAAGATGAAAGGATTGATAATTATTCACAAGTTCTAAATTTGTCATGTCATGTAGATAAAAAAAAAATCAAGTAATTCTGACTCTTGAGTACCAAAAAGTGAAGATCAAAATTAAACTTAAATTAATATTAATTTTATTATAACAACAGAAAAATATTCAATGTCCAGAAATCTCTAATATTACTTAGTTGATCATACTTTCTCAAAGGAAAAAAAATAGAAGATCCATTCTAAAATTATAAAAAGTGTTATCAAATGAAAATAAAAATTTGAAATTAAAAAAATTCATGATAAGAGCCAGGCGTGGTGTCACACGCCTTTAATCCCAGCACTCGGGAGGCAGAGGTAGGAGGATCGCCATGAGTTCAAGGCTATCCTGAGTATACAGAGTGAATTTCAGGTCAGCCTGAGCTAGAGTGAGACCCTACCTTGAAAAATCCAAAAAAAAAAAAAAAAAAATTCATGATAAATAATGCTAATAATGCTCTTGCTAGTATATTCCTTATTAAGAAAAATCTTGACTAAGACTGATAAGATATGTAAGAAAATATTTAGCTGCCTTAATAAAATCAGATTAGGCAAATACCTATTGTAATATATCAAATAAAGAACACTAATGAAAATCATTCCACATATCTTTCCTATTTAAAACTTCACCTTATTCCACGTAAAAAATAATACCTATTGTTATGTTTTGCATATGAAATGTCCCCCATATGTTCATGTTTTGATTGCTTGCTTCCAAGCTAGTGGCTATCTTGGAAAGCTGTGAATTCTTTAAGAGGTGGAACCTTGTTGGCAGATGTAGGGCACTAGGGGCAGGACACTGGAGCATATCCTGGCCCTGTTTCCAGTCTCTCTTCCTCATTGACTGCCATGTGAAGTCTCTGTCATACTCTCCAGCTGCCATATTCTGACCACCACAAACTGGTCGCCCACAGCCGTGCCTGCTCAGCCATGGTGGACTGAAGTCTCTCTGACGCCAGTAGCCCAAATAAACCTTTCCTCTCTTGTTTCTTTCAAGTATCTTATCACAGTCATCTGAAAGAAACAGATTCACATATCCACACATAATCACAAATGTATGCCCCATCTTTCTTTATATATCTGATGCACAACAATGGGGAATAACTCAACCGTAAGAAACAATGTTGTTAAGGGAATCCATAACTTTCAGTTTCTGAAGTCACCGCTATATCTTTAGAAAACATAAACACTCAGCCAACTGACCAGATCTAGGATGGAAAGTAACAATCACATTTACTATCCCTTGACTGAGTGTCAGGATATGCTGGTCATGAGGCTGCAGACTTCATTCACCCTATTGTTTTGTTGTTGCTGCTGTTGTTGTTATTGTGGTTTTTGAAATAAGGTCTCAACTCTAGCCCAGGCTGACCTGAAACTTACTCTGTAGCCCCAGAATGCCTTTGAACTCATAGCAATCCTTCTACTTCAGCATCCCAAGTGCTGGGAGTAAAGGCACTCATGTATTCAACAAATATTTATTGAGATCTTATCATGAGCTGAGAACTACTTTAGGCTTAAGAATGTCTGTGTGTGTGTGTGTGTGTATCTCTCTCTCTCTCTGTGTGGTCATGTGTGTGTCATGGATTGCATGTGGAGGTCTAAGGACAACTATAAACTGGAAATCAAGGGTTTCATTCTCTAAGTTACTCTGCTTGGGTATTTTGACCCAGCCACATGAAAGTAATAGACAAAGGGTCTCTTGTTTTGCTGCCCACAAGCTGTCAGAGTCTCCTGGCTTTACCTCCCTTTGCCATAGGTGTATTAGAATTACAGATGCATGCACCACTTTGCCACTGGCTTTACAAGGGTGTTGGTGACTTGAACAGCTAGCTCTTCAGCCCTGCACTTAAGTACTAAGAAGGCGTAGGAGTTGGCTCAATGGGTAAGAACACTTGTTATGCAAATACAAGGACCTGAGTTCAATCCCCAGACTGCATGTAAAAGGCAAGTGTGGCCACGCACACCAGTAACCTTAGTCCTGGGAGGGTTGGGATAGTAGAATTTCTGTAGCTTGCTGGTCAGCCAGACTGGCCAAAAAGCAGTAGCTCCAGCAGAGACCTTGTTTTAAGGAAACAACATGCAACACTGATAAAGGAAGACACCCAACATTCTACTCTGGCCTCTACAATCATGTGAAAGGGTACACACAACCACACACATGTGTGCATATGTTATATATATGTACACACACATACCACCACACACACCACACTACATATAGGAAAATAAACAAATAGATTTCAAAAATAAGAAAAGATTTAATGAGCCTCCACAAGGACTTTAGAGTATAATAAAGCAAGAGGGATATTAAATTTGACACAGAAAATATAACTTTAAAACATTATAGTCAGGAGGCTGGAGAAATGGCTCAGTGGTTAAAAGTGCTTGATTGTGAAGCCTACAGGCCTGGGTTCTATTCTCCTGTACCCATGTAAAGCCAGATGCACAGAGTGGAGTTCATTTGCAGTGGCAAGAAGCCCTAGCATTCCTAGCCCCACCTCCTCTGCTTGCAAATAAATTTCTTTTCTTTTCTTTTCTTTTTTTTTTTTTGTTGGTTTTTCACTCTAGCTGAATTCCAGGCTGACCTGGAATTCACTATGTAGTCTCAGGGTGGCCTGGAGCTCTTGGCAATCTTCCTACCTCTGCCTCCTGAGTGCTGGGATTAAAGGAATGCGCCACAACGCCAAGGTCGCTTGCAAATAACTTTCTTAAAAATTTATTAAAAATTTATTTGCATTTAACACTACGGTCAGAAAGCACTAAAGAATATGCAAGAGTTGCTGAGTGAATCTGTGCAGGGATAGAATGTGGCCAGAGGGAGTATTGCTGAAGCCAAAACTTGAATGATTACAGGAAGTGGGAGTAATACCACAGACACATACTATTTTGGAATATGTCTTTGCTGGTTTTATGAGAACCAGCCATGAAATGGAGACAAATCATACATCAGCTCTGGAGGTACTGCACTTAAAATTCCCTTTTATGCATGAGAAAAATTCAAGTTCCTCCCCCAGCATTTCCAGAAATGGATTGGAAATCAGAGGGGAGGGAAGTGTTTGAATTCATCATAAGTAAAGAAGTTTCAAAGGGCAGGTAATGATAATGTGTCTTTGAAAAGCAACTCAGTGGCTGGAGAAATTGCTCAGTTGTTAAAAGCACTTTCTTGCAAAGCCTGATAGCCCCGGTTCAATCCCCAGTAAAGCCAGATGAACAAAGTGGTACATGCATCTGGAGGTTTTTGTTTGTTTGTTTGTTTGCTTTTTGGCAGTGGCAAGAGGCCCTTTCATTCCTATTCTCTCTCTGTCTCTGTCCTTGCAAATAAGTAAAAGTAAATAAAGGGCTGAAGAGATGGCTTAGCAGTCAAGGCACTTGCCTGAGAAGCCTAAGTACCCATGTTCAACTCTTCAGATCCCACATTAGCTGGCTAATTCACAAAGGTGAGGCCAGAGCAAAGTCACACATGCCCACTAGGTGGCACAAGAATATGGAGTTTGATTACGGTGGCTGAGGCCCTGGCGTGCCAATTCTCTCTATATATCTTTCTCTCTGTTTCTCTCACAAAAAAGGAAAAGAAAAAAAAGTAAATAAAAATAATTTTAAAAAGAAAAGTAACCCAGCCCCACACATTTTAAAAATAAGTGCAGAAGCCAGGTGTGGTGGCGCACACCTTTAATCCCAGCGCTTGGGAGGCAGAGGTAGGAGAACCACAGTGAGTTCGAGGCCACCCTGAGACTACATAGTTAATTCCAGGTCAGCCTGGACCAGAGTGAGACCCTACTTAAAAAAAAAAAAAAAAATAAGGGCAGAACAGTGAATTAAATAAAAATATACATTTAGAAGTAGATTTGAGTATATTTTCAAATAAATATGTTCTTTGACTTACCAGAGGCTATGTCTAATAAAATTATATTGGAAATATTACAGCTTAAAAAACACATTTAACCTGGGTGTGATGGCACACACCTTTAATCTCAGCACGCAGGAGGCAGAGGTAGGAGGATCTCCATGAGTTCAAGGCCACCCTTAGACTACATAGTGAATTCCAGGTCAGCCTGGGCCAGAGTGAGACCCTACCTGGAAAAAAAAAAAAAATTCACAACACCTAACCACCAAACCACTCATGCTAGCCCAGTGTTACTGATACAGGTTAGGAGCAAGATAGATTTTTGGGGTAGGAGGTAGTTAAGGACTGGACCAGGGAAACATGGAGGCCGCTTTGCCTGCTCTGGCAGGACTGGAACTGATCCAGTCTCATTCAAGATGGCTGTAAGCTGTGCTCCTCTGCAGCATGCCCTGCTTCTTCCTCAACCTTTCTGAGCTTAGCATACCTGAGCCAGCCTCTTGGGTTCACCAACCCATCAGGTCCCTCCCTTATGCACCTGATTGGATGCTTGATCCATGTAAATAGACCTGAGCCACTTGGTCTCTCTTGGCTCCTGACTCTCTTTGTCCCTTTTGGCTCTTGTCCTCCTCCCCCTTTAAAAAATTATTTATTTATTTGTTTGTTTGTTCATTAGAGTCAGAAAGAGGGAAAGAGAGAGGGAGAGTGAGAATGGGCGCGCTAGGACCTCCAGCCACTGCAAACGAATTGCAGATGCATGTGCCCCCTTGTGCATCTGGCTTATGTGGGACCTGGAGAATCGAACTGGGGTCCTTAGGCTTCCCAGGCATGTGCCTCAACCGCTAAGCCATCTCTCCAGCCCTTTTGTAAACATTTTTATTGACAACTTCCATAATTAACTTCCCTAATAAAGCAATGATAATTCCATCTCCTCCTCTGCTTCCCCCTCACAAATCCACCTTCCATCATATCCCCTCCCCCTCAATTAGTCTATTATGAGGGTTTTGTGTAGGTAGTGCCAGGCACTGTGAAGTCATGGATCTTGAGGCCAAACTGTGTCTGGAAGATTGCACTGTAAGAAGTCCTACCTTTCCTTTGGCTCTTAGATTATTTCCTCCACCTCTTCTGAAATGGACCCTGAGCCTGGGAAGATGTGATAGATATGTCTCAGTGCTGAACACTTCTCTGTCATTTCTTCTCAGCACTATGGTGCCTTTTGAGTCTTCCCAGTGGTCACCAACACTGAAAAGAGAAGCTTCTCTAACTATAAGTGAGAGTAGTATAAACATTAAGAAAAGTGACTCCAGGGCAGTTTGATGAACATAATATGTGCATTTAGCCAGGCAACAGCAGGGCTCATGACCTGCTCAGCCATAGGCTTTTGACTAGGTTTTCAGTACTAGGCATGTATTCCCTCCAGTCCAATTAGAGTGTGGCTGGTTTCCCCATACCAGACATGCCACTATGGTACCAGTTGGTACATTTGGCCTGGCTGGCCAGTCTTAAGGCTTGCAGTGTCCACTGCTGTTTACCACTGTTGATGACTTCTCTCTCCCATAGGGCTGCATGCATAGATTTCTGTCAGCTGGTCCACAGGGAGGAGGTTTTCAGCTCAGCGGCAGCTTGATTTCTCAGTGACCAGTAGCCCAAGCATGTAGCCTTCAGCAATAGGGTCTTACCATCTAGTTCTGGTGTCTTGGCCCCTTTTGTGAGCTCTTAGTTTCTCTGACCCTCTGACTTGACTCTTTATGTGAGGAGGTCTTCTCGGTCTCCTTTCCCCCTTCCCAGCCAGCCTTGGAATTGGGAGGATTACTGTTTGTCTGGGGGTGTTTTCCTGCTTTATTTTGGGTGTATTGCTGCCTTGTTACGTGTATGTTCTCTCAGCTCTGCGCCCCTTACTCTTTCTTAGTCTTCTTTGAGCACCTGTGTCAAGGGGGATCTTTTGTCTTGGGCTCTCCTGCTTTGCTTTCTATGTGTGTGTGTGTAAACCGTTTCCCAGAGAATTCTTTCTGGAGATGTAAGGAAGGTTTTATTCCTCTGGCTGGGGGAGAACTTCTTTGGACTTGGGCTTTTCTGCTTCTTCCCTCCTAATCCTAACTCTCCCTAAAATAAATATCTGTGGTGGTTTAATTGTAAATGTCCCCCATAGAAGCAGGCATTTTTGATTAAGATTAAGCTTCCTGTGCTGGGGAAATGGCTTAGCAGTAAAGGTGTTTGCCTGCGAAGCCTAAAGACCCTGGTTCAATTCTCCAGGACCCATGTAAGCCAGATGCACAAGGGGGCACATGCATCTGGAGTTCATTTGCAGTGGCTGGAGGCCCTGGTGTGCCCATTCTCTCTTTCTCTCTGCCTCTTCCTCTCTCTCTCAAATAAATAAATTAATTAAATAAATTAAATAAAATTTATTAAAAAGATTAAGCTTCCTGCTAAAGACTCCTACAGGCAGAACCCAGCTGGAAGAGATAAGTCACTGGGGTTGATCTTGAGTCCAGCCTTAGGTGTATTCAGAGTCAGCTTGTCTGTCTCTCTGCTATGAGAATATGTTGAAGTGAGCCAGATTTCTCTGCCATGATGAAGCTTCCCCTAGGATCTATAAGCCTGAAATAAACCCTTTCCTCCCATAAGCTGCTTCTGGTTGGGTGTTTGTCCCAATAACCAGAAAGTAATTGCATCAATATCATAATTCATAATTTACCCTTCTCTGAGTCTGTATTTTCAATTCTTTGATGAAATGGACAAGGACCTGGAGTAGGGTTCACTGGCCAGGGGTCACCTATATCTTTATGAAGATCTAATACCTGCCAGGACTCAACTCCCCCATCATTTCTAACCATGTTCAGAACAGAGAACCCTGCAGTTGGACAATGCCTAACAGGGCTGGAGAGATGGCTTAGCGGTTAAGGCACTTGCCAACAAACCAAAATAAATAAATAAAAACTGCCTAACGTAAGCTCACTTTATAATGAAGTGTTGGGTAGCTTGTGTAATTTACTGAATGTAGTTCTAAAAGGGAAGACTGAGGCATGAATGGGTATGATGTCTACTGTCTACTTTCATACTATCTTGATGTTAAAAACTTGAAGCTAAACCCATAAATTGGGAACTGTCGCTATACTTAACACTTAAAAAATAAATTTGTATAAAACAATATAATGAGCCGGGCATGGTGGCACACGCCTTTAATCCCAGCACTTGGGAGGCAGAGGTAGGAGGATTGCCATGAGTTCGAGGCCACCCTGAGACTTCATAGTTAATTCCAGGTCAGCCTGGAACAGAGTGAGACCCCACCTCAAAAAACAAAACAAAAAAACAAAACAAAAATAAATAAAGGAAAAATAATAAAAATAAACTTAACCTATCTAAATAGAAAATGAATTTATATATGAATCTAGTTTCAAATATATATTTTGTAACCAGAGAGCCACAGTAATGAAGTTTTTATTTATATTACTTCCAAAGAGTTATTTGACAGTATATTAGAAAGTAAACCACAAAATGATACTGAAAAAAATCAATAGAGTTTTTTTTTTTGGTGTGGGGGGGGTTTCAAGGCAAAGTCTTACTTTAGTCCAAGCTCACTTGGAACTCACTCTATAGTTCCAGTATGGCCTCAAACTTAAGAAGATCCTCCTATGCCTGCCTCCCAAATACTGAGATTAACAGTGTGCACCACCACATATGGTGCAATAAAGATTTTTTTTTTACGGGGGGTGCATTTGAGGTAGGGTCTCACTCTAGCCCAGGCAGACCTGGAATTCACTATGTAGTCTCAGGGTGGACTTGAACTCATGGATATCCTCCTACCTCTGCCTCCCGAGTGCTAGGATTAAAGGTGTTCCTTACCATGCCCAGCTCTCAATAAAGACTTTTTAAGCTTAAATTCTGAAGTGCTCTTAGTAGAAAGGTGCCTTCTTTTTCTTTTTTCTTTTTTTAATATTTTATTTTAATTTAATTAATTTATTTGACAGAGAAAGAGGGAGAGAGAGAGTGAGCGAATGGACACACTAGGGCTTCTAGCCACTGCAGACAAACTCCAGACATGTGCGCCCCCTTGTGCATCTGGCTAATATGGGTCCTGGGGAATCAAACCTTGGTCCTTTGGCTTTGCAGGCAAATGCCTTAACCACTAAGCCATCCCTCCAGCCCTTCTTTTTCTTTTTTTTATAAGAGAGCAAGTGAGAGAGAGAGAATCGGCATTCCAGAGCCTCCAGCCACTGCAATTGAACTCGAGACATGTGTGCTACCTCGTGTGCATGTGAAACCTTGCGCACTTGTGTCACCTTGTGCATCTGGCTTATGTGGGATCTGGAGAGTCGAAGATGGGTCCTTAGGCTTTGTAGGCAAGCACCTTAACCACTAAGCCATGTCTCCAGCCCAGCAAGCACCTTCTTGTAGCTTACAAGAGGAAACTGTATGTCTTCTTCTGTTTCTCCTCCATCATGTAAAGTTTAATGTGTAAAAACATGTTATAGGAATGAGTTCTTGGAAAACAAAAAAAAAGTACCATAAAGATTCATTTTTGGTAATGTTTCTGCTTTGTTCACAACAGAAACATTTGAACCTTATAAGTTATAAAATGCATTGAAAGTATATTTTAATAAGTCAATCTGTCTTTCAAAACAAAGAATGAGGAGTACGTAGGCCACAATATTAGGTCATTGTCACTCTGCACTACAGGAAGTGACCAGCTCCCAGTTTGAAGATGGGGGCTGGCATGTAAATGAATGGGTAACAAGCTGTAGCTGTTGACCTCCTGTGAACACAGAGAAGTAATCACAGGCACAGACAGAAAGGACTGTGAGGGCTCACTCAAGCATGCTCTAAGGCAATAAGCCACTACCGATCAGCCAAAGAGCAGCTGCTCATGGCAGGCCAGTCTGACAGATCAAAGGCATATAGCAGCTATGACTCTAATAGATGCATGTGGGCCTCCAAGAGCCTCGAATGATGAGGAATAATAACATAGTCCCAGCTGTAACTTACTGCTCATTTGCAATGTGCTATAACTGAGTTGTGGGATTAGACACTGCTTGGTAATGCTTCATTGACAGTTATATCTGCTACAAGCCACGCCTCTATCATCGCTCCGCATGAAGCAGAGATTATCTCTATGTGCTCAAGCAGAGACCATAAAGTCCTCAGTTGTGTAACAATAACCCATCGTACAATGGAGCACATTTCAAGCCAATTCCCTTTGCATGGCCTTGAATGGTAGGTCATTTCTAATTTGGGGACCACAGTGTTATCATGAGCGCCTCTGCCCGTGCTGTGTCTCCTACATGGGGGATTATGTTTGCTGTATCATCACATCTTTAATTTCTAAGGATCAGACTGTGACACGTACTGGGTGTTTGTATTCACCCTTCTGATGCTCCACCCTTGAGTTCTTTCGTAGTTCAGATGGAACAATACCTTTGTTGTTTGCATGGCTGCTTTACTCCAGGAACACCACACTCCATTAACCATCTTCATAGTCTCGATGGCTTTGGCTCTTCCAGCTGCGATTCCTGCAGACTACTCATTGTGATAGATGTGCTTTGAAAGCCAAGTGCCACCAATTGGCTTCCATGGTCACTGTGGCTTTCTGGAAGCCTAGTTTGATAAAGGGTCCCCAGTCCTTAGCCTGGGTCTCCAGAACAGAATACCATTGGGTGTTACTGCATCAAAGTGTTCCCTCATCAGAACATTATTGTAGGTCTTCTCGGATCCTCCACGTAGATTGCCAGCATGTGGAAGTTTTGGCTTCACGTAGTATATCCGTTCTACCATGCCCTCTCTTGTGAGTACGTCCATCCACTGCTCAACTATTTCCCAAAAACTTTGGGGCTTCTACTTGAAGGTATATGAACCATCCTTTCCCTCAAGTTTTTCAAGGCCAGATTGGCAATAGTATAACATCATTTTCAGTAAGCTTTATAGGTGGAGTGTCAAGGGGGAGGGCTCCTGTATCAATAAACGCTTGCTTTATCATGTTGAATATTATATTCCCATGGTACAACCCAATCAGATTCCAGTCCCATAACAGAGCGACAGACAGAGAAAGATGCAGAGAAAGAGAGAATGAGCATGCCAGGTCCTCTAGCCACTGCAAATGAACTCCAGATGCATCTGCCCTTTGTGCATCTGGCTTATGTGGGCCCTGGAGAATTGAACCGGGATCCTTTGGCTTCGTAGGCAAATGCCTTAACCGCTAAGCCATTTCTCCAGCCCCAAAGCTATATTTTTGAAGCACCAACAGGGAATTTCATTGCTTGTATCACTACTTTGGTATTTCAATTTTT
>PVKW010038381.1:0-12859 GCA_004027895.1 Orientallactaga bullata
GGTTAAGGCACATGCCTGTGAAGCCTAAGGACCCTGGTTCGATTCTCCAGGTCCCACGTAAGCCAGATGCACATGGTGGCACATGCGTCTGGAGTTCATTTGCCGTGGCTAGAGGCCCTGGCGTGCCCATTCTCTCCCTCTCTCTCTCTCTCTCTTTGTCTCTCTCTCTCTTCCCCTCTCTGTGTCTCTAATAAATAAAAATAAAATCTTTAAAAAAAAAAAAAAAAACTTAGATTCAGTTTAGTACTAATTTGTCTCACTTGGTATATCTTCTCTTTAAGAACTTTTTGTTGCCTTCTGTTTTTTTTTAATTTTATTTATGTATTTATTTATTTGAGAAAGAGGCAGGGAGAAGAGAGGATGAACAAATGGGCACTCCAAGATCTCTAACCACTGCAAACGAACTCCAGACATATGTGCCACCATTTTGCATCTGGCCACCATGCCCAAATTTTTTAAAAAATATTTTAATAAGCACATTTCTTTTATTTATTTATTTTTATTGACAACTTCCTTAATTGTGGATAATATTCCATTGTACTTCTTGCCCCCTCTTTCCCCTCAATCTTTTCATTTTGATGTCATCATCTTTTCCTCCTATTAGGATGGTCTTGTGTAGGTAGTGTCAGGCACTGCGAGGTCATGGATATCCAGGCCATTTTGTGTCTGGAGGAGCACATTGTAAGGAGTCCTACCCTTCCTTTGGTGCTTACATTTTTTCCACCCCCTCTTCCACAATGGACCCTGAGCCTTGGAAGGTATCTTTTTAAAAATTTTCTTATAAGACAGGTGGTGGGGGAGGAGAAGAGAGGGAGAGAATGGGTGCACCAGGGCCTTTAGCCACTGCAAGTGAATTCTAGATGCATGCACCGCCTTGTGCATCTGGCTCTATGTAGGTACTGGGGAATCAAACCTGGGTCCGTAGGCTTTGCAGCCAGGCATCATGGTTCATGCCTTTAATCCCAACACTTGGGAGGCTGAGGTAGCAGTGTTTCTGTAAGTTCAAGGTCAGACTGTGCTAGAGTGACCTAGAGTGAGACCCTACCTCGAAAAAGCAAAAAAAAAAAACAATTCAGAGAGGACTGGAGAGATAGCTTAGCGGTTAAGATGCATGCCTATGAAGCCTAAGGACCCAGGTTCGAATGTCCAGGTCCCACATAAGCCAGATGAACATGGTGGCACATGCATCTGGAGTTTGTTTGCAGTGGCTAGAGGCCCTGATGCACCAATTCTCACTTTCTCCCTCTCTCTGTCTCTAATAAATAAAAATAAATTGAAAAACAAAAGAATTCAGAGGGGTGCTGGAGAGATGGCTTAGCTATTAAGGTGTTTGCCTGCAAAGCCAAAGTACCCAGGTTCAACTCCCCAGGACCCACAAAAGCACAAGGGGGGGTGCATGCAGTTCATTTACAGTGGCTGGAGGCCCTGAGCACCCATTCTCTTATCTGTCTCGTTCTCCTTCTCTTTCTTTCTCAAATAAATAAATAAAAATAAAAATATTAAAAAATAAAGGATTTAGAGGGGCTGGAGAGATGCCTTAGCGGTTAAGGTGCTTGCCTGTGAAGCCTAAGGGTCCAGATTCAATTCTCCAGGTCGCACATAAGCCAGATGCATAAGGTGTAGCATATGTCTGGAGTTCATTTGCATTGGCTAGAGGCCCTGGTGTGCTCATATTCATTCTTTCTCTCTATCCCTTTCTCTCTCTAATAAAAATAAATAAATAAAAATTTTAAAATATAAAAAAGCAGGGACTGGAAAGATGGCTTAGCGGTTAAGGTGCTTGCCTGCAAAGCTTAAGGACCCAAGTTCAATTCCTCAGTATCCACATAAGCCAGGCACACAAGGTGGCACCTGTGCCTGGAGTTGATTTGCAGTGACTAGAGGACCTGGTGCACCCATATTCTCTCTCTCTCTGACTCTCTCGAATAAATTTTTTAAAAATTGAAAAAGAAATTTAGCTGGGAGGCAGAGGTAGGAGGATCTCTGTGAGTTTAAGGCCAGACTGAGACTAATTCCAGATCAGCCTGGGCTAGTGCAATACCCTACCTTAAAATGATTAAAAAATTGGGCTGGAGAGATGGCTTAATGGTTAAGGCATTTGCCTGGAAAGCCAAAGGACCCAGGTTTGATTCCCCAGGACCCACGTATACCAGAAAAATAATATTTAAAAACCCAGCCCTAAAGTGTTTTTTGAAATATTTTTATTTATTTGAGAGAGAGAGAGAGAGATACAGAAATAGGCAGGTCGAGAGGGAGAGAATGGACACACCAGGGCCTCCAGCCACTGCAAACAAACTCCAGATGCATGCGCTCCCTTGTGCATCTGGCTTATGTGGATCCTGGGGAGTCAAACCTGGGTCCTTTGGCTTTGTAAGCAAGTGCCTTAACCACTAAGCCATCTCTTCAGCCCCCCCAAAGTGTTTTGTATATTGTTTATTTTTTCTTGCTTGCTTTTCTTCTTCTTCTTTTTTTTTTTGGAGAGAGAGAGGGAAAGGAAGACAGATAGAGATGGGCGCTCCAGCTGCCTCTCAGCTGCTGCAAACAAAATCCAGATGCGTGCGCCCCCTTGTGGTCAAGTGTGGCATTAAGCCCTTGCATCATTTTGCATCTGGCTAAACATGGGATCTGGAGATTAGAACCAGCATTCTTAGGCTTAGGAGGTAGGCGCCTTAACCGCTAAGCCATCTGTTCAGCCCCTTATTTTGGTTTTTTGAGGTTGGGTTTCACTCTAGTCCAGGCTGACCTGGAATTCACTATGTAGTCTCAGGGTACCTTGAACTACATGATCTTCCTACTTCTGCTTCCCGAGTGCTGGGATTAAAGGAGTGTGCCACCACGCCCGGCCATATATATATATATATATATATATATATATATATATATATATATATATATATATATATATATATATATATATATATTGGTTTTACAAGGTAGGGTCTCACTCTGGCTCAGGCTGACCTGGAATTCACTATGTAGTCTCAGGGTGGCCTCGAACTCTCAGCGATCCTCCTACCTCTGCCTCCTGAGTGCTGGGATTAAAGGCGTGCACCACCACACCCTTTTTATTTATTTATTAGAGACAGAAAGAGAAACAGGGAGAATGGGTATGCCAGGGCCTCTAGCCAGTGCAAAGGAATCCAGATGCATGCGTCACCATGTGCATCTGGCTTATGTGAGTACTGGAGCATTGAACCTAGGTCCTTAGACTTTGTAGGCAAGCACCTTAACCACTAAGCCATTTTTCTACTCCCTATTATGAATTTTTACAGCATGCATAAAATGCTCTGTGTTCTGTAATATGTTAATATTATTGGTAAAGTTATTTGTATTAAATTTGAAATGTTGAAATATTTTATTAAAAACAAATATAAACTGGGTGTGGTGGCATACACCTTTAGTCCCAGCACTCAGGAGGTAGAGGTAGGAGGATCACCTTGAGTTCAAGGCCACCCTGAGACTATATAGTGAATTCTAGGTCAGCCTGGGTAAAGCAAGACCTCTACCTTGAAAACCAAAAACAAAAATTATATATATATTTATATATTTAATATATACATATATTTGTTACAAATATTTTTTCAAAACATATATATTTTGTTGTTGTTGTTACAAATGATTCTTTCTTTTTGGTTTTTTGAGGTAGGGTCTCAGGCTGGCCTCAAACTCATGGTGATCCTCCTATCTCTTGCCTCCCAAGTGCTGGGATTAAAGGCTTGGCCACCATGCCTGGCACAAATGATTCTCATTTTGTTATCGTCTGTAGCAGAATAGTTCCTGCATGGTTGTCAGCATAATAGTGGTAGCAAGCATTATATTTTCTTCATACTCAACTGCTAGCTGGTTGCTTAGCAGAATTAATTTAAATATTTGAGGGCTGGTAATATAGCTCAGTGGGAGTATGCTTGCCTTCCATGTGTGAGTGCTTAGGTTCAATCCCCAGCACTACAGAGAGAAGAAACTGATTTGATTGAATGAGTTGTAGTGAATGAAATGGCTGTCGCTTCATGAAACAGACACTTAGCTTAATTTAGTAGTATTTATACTTTTAAAATACTTTCTTTTTTAAGGCTACTGATGCCCGAAGGGCTTTTCCTTGCTGGGATGAACCTGCCATCAAAGCGACTTTTGATATCTCACTGGTTGTTCCTAAAGACAGAGTAGCTTTATCAAACATGGTATGTATATGCTTATAAATCTACTTAAAATCTTGAGTAGACTTTGATATGTTTGGTTTATTGGTTAAATGGGATTGTGTGAAACTACCTAGTATGGTGCTCATTGCATTAGTTTTAACCATTAGTTTTATTTATTTCCAGTAAGTTCTTTTTTTCCTTAATTACCTTTTGATGGTTTTCTTCTACAAGGAAGAAAATCCTTGTTTGTTACACTGACAAGTTTGTCTTCTTCTTTTTTGTTTAATTGTTTCTTTTTTCTTTTTCTTTTTGTCTCTTGTCTTCTCTTTTTTCTTTTCATTTCTTTCTTTTCTAGTCTCAGGCTGGCTTGGAATTTACAGTGATCCTCCTACCTTCTCAAGTGGTAGTATGAAAGGTGTGTGCCACCACACCTGGCTGTCTACTTCATTTTTGTTGTTCTTGTTTTGTTTTGATTCAGAATCCCAGGCTGACCTGTAGCCCAGACTGGCCTCAAACATGCAACAATCTGCCTCAGCCTCCCAGGTGCTGGGATTATAGATGTGAGATTCCATGCCCTGATTTATTTAATTTAGGAACATAAATAAGTAATAATCTATATATTTCCTAAAAGAAAATGGTCTTCTTATTAAATGCTAGTAGATATAGCAATATAATGAAGTATATTTAGCTTTTTGGCTGATTAAGTGATGGAGAAATTTCCATATAGAATGCCATTCTCTTCTCATATATTCCTAGAGAGGCTAATATATTAAAATGAAACATTCATTTACATTTTAGTGTGAATAAATTTATCAGATCTGTTTCTTGAATAAGTCTTCCTTGGAAGAAAGGAAGAGGGAGTCTAAGGAACTGACAGCCTGAGTTGGAAATGGAGAACACCAGAGGGGAGTTAGGAATTCCAAAGGTACACTGAAAGTTTCTATCCATGTTCACTCAGAGCCAGCCTTGGTACAGAGAACGTTTGAGATCTAGAAGTCTATGCCCTTTGAAAAGAGATTCCATAGTTACATTTATTTAAAAATCATTTCCATATCATTATTTTCATTTGAAACTTATCAAGGTCGTCTTTAAAAATATCTCAATGCTTGGCTTATGAAAGTATTCAAGAAAAGTTGATTTCTCTTTTTTCTCAGAAATCCCTGTTAGTTTTAACTCTTTACTTCCAATTTCTCAGTATGAGTATCAGATCACTTTTTCCTTCTTAAGAGAAAAATCTTCATAACATAAAAACACTGGGATAAAGAAGGATAAAATAAGCCATTTGAGAAAAGGGAAAAGAAAAGTATTTCAGCCTACAGTTTTAGGCTAGTATTTGCTCTGAGATATCAATGTAAATCTGCCTAAATTTTCACTTTTTTTTTGTTTTTTCTTAAGAATGTAATTGACCGGAAACCATATCCTGATGATGAAAATTTAGTGGAAGTGAAGTTTGCCCGCACACCTGTTATGTCTACATATCTGGTGGCATTTGTTGTGGGTGAATATGACTTTGTAGAAACAAGGTCAAAAGATGGTGTGTGTGTCCGTGTTTACACCCCTGTTGGCAAAGCAGAGCAAGGAAAATTTGCGTTAGAGGTAAATGTACTTGAAGAGGATTGTTCCAACAGTCCATAACTCCAGGTTGGGGAATTTATATTTCTGATCAATTATTAGTACAGTTATTTATAATTTAGTCAAAAAGTTGTTTTGGCTACTTTCATTTTATTTTTAGTAGAATTTTGGATATGCCAACTTTGATGTTGCATTAACATTTTATAAGATAATGAATGATTCAGAGAATATAAAAATCAGGGCCAGGGATATAGCTCAGTGGTAGAGCACATGTTTAGCAATGCTTGATTGAAGTCATGGGTTCAAACCCTAGAGGGAGAGAATACAAAGGTGGAATTGCCGGACGTGGTGGCGCACGTCTTTAATCCCAGCACTTGGGAGGCAGAGGTAGGAGAATCGCTGTAAGTTTGAGGAACACCCTGAGACAACATAGTGAATTCCAGGTCAGCCTAGGCTAGAGCAAGACCCTACCTCAAAAAAAAAAAAAAAAAAAAAACTTTTAAAAAAAGGAGTTATTTTTATATGTTATAAATGTGAAAATATATAGTTATATTTTTCATACTAAGTTATAAATGTCTAGAGTTTGGCCAGTCACAGAGTTTGGGACTGCTGCAGTCTTTGAAGTAGGTAGTGCTGGCTTTCTGGGATCAGTTTCTAGTAGCTTGTGCTACTTTGGCTTACAACAGGTCTCCTTTGTGGACTTCTACATGAATCATAAGAAAATATTCATCAGTTGGTTTTTTTGTTTGTACTTTTATAGGTTGCTGCTAAAACCTTGCCTTTTTATAAAGACTACTTCAATGTTCCTTATCCTCTACCTAAAATTGATCTCATTGCTATTGCTGACTTTGCAGCTGGTAAAGTAAATTTCGTTTTATTATTGAATTGCTATAACTTTATTTAAATTTTGTGATTTTTTTTTTCAGGAAAAAGTATATATATGTCAATAAATGTTTATATTTATTTTATAAAGGTGCCATGGAGAATTGGGGCCTTGTTACTTATAGGTATGTTAATAACATTACCCTGTCTTATCTTTCAAATTACTAACTTCATAAGGGTTTGTTTCACTCCCGTTCATAGTTGAGTAGCTTCTACTTTATGATTTGGGGGTATATTTTTCTTCCTCCTTTGAGTTCCTTGCACATTTCAGTAATACAGATGAACTTCTGCCTCTGGTGCTACTACTATCTGAGGGTGCAGGATTTTAAAATGGAGCATCTGGCACTTGTAGCATTTTTAAATTTGTTCTTGGCTGAGTTTCTCATTTCAGTGTCTTTTCTTCCTAGCACTTATATAGTCATTTATCCAACACCCCTAATTTTGTATTTTCTAGCCAAATTTTTATGTCTGTCACTACAACACAAACATGCTATTTATATAATTTTAAAAGCAGAGTCTATAAACTTTTTTCCATTTTTACTTGCCTTTTGAGATGAACTAAGTTTTGTACAGTCTGCTCAGTGTTCTTTTTGGGACCTTGGGCTGTATCTTCCACTGCTTCTTCCCTTACTTAACGGAAGGGGACTGTCTTCTCTGTTTAGCAAATCACCCCTAATAGCTTAGACAAAGTTTTTCCAAAATTCCAGACAACAAAGTGATAAACTTGTGTCTTGTCTTTGATCTGCTGTTGTGTGAAATCTATTGAGTAGTGTTGAATCTTTCTAGGCTATTTTCTATTCTGTATAAGCTGAAAAAAGAATGTTTTCTTGATATCACTAAAGCCTAATACAACCATCTCATTTACTGCCTGAATTTCTCCCACTTATATATGCCTCCTTTTATGATAGTACTTTTATTGTTTTAATTTTTTTTTTTAAACACAGGGAGACTGCATTGCTTATTGATCCAAAAAACTCCTGTTCTTCATCACGCCAGTGGGTTGCTCTGGTTGTGGGACATGAACTCGCCCATCAATGGTTTGGAAATCTTGTTACTATGGTATTTAATATTTTTAAGTGCTCAAATACATTTATCTTTATTCTGTTACACATTATTTTGGCCACATTCTGTTGCAGATTTGGCTGTAATTTTGTGCCAAAAAATTGAGTGATAGTAAAATTTTCTTTTATTAAAAGCCGGGCGTGGTGGTGCACGCCTTTAATCCCAGTACTTTGAAGGCAGAGGTAGGAGGACTGCTATGAGTTCGAGGCCACCCTGAGACTACAAAGTGAATTCCAGGTCAGCCTGAGCTAGAGTTTTCGAGCTACCTCGAAAAACCAAAAAAAAAAAAAATTTTTTTTTCTTTTAAAAGGTCTACTTTGGCAAAAATCTGTCAAGGCTAGACATGTAGCTCAGTGGTTAAATTCTTGCCTAGCATGCCCAAGGCCCTGAATTCGGTCCTCAGTATCTCCAAATTCCCAACCCCTCGTCATCAGAGAGAGAGAGAGAGAGACAGAGCACATCAGAACCAGAGAACACAGAGATTCCTTAGATAAAAAGGGATGAATCGTGTAGTGAGATTTCATGCTAATTAGTTTTTTGGATTTTTTTTTTTTTGGTCATCTTTGTTATGTAGTTTACTATCTGAAAAATATTTATTTCATATAGTACTTATAGAAGCAGTCTTTTATTTATTTAGAAATCAAAACTCATCCTGATAAACATGAAACTGATCTGATGAAATTGAAATGGTTTTTAGGGCTCATTGTTGTATTTGCCTAAAGTAGTTGAAATTTGATAAAATAAAAGTTTTTTAAAACCTGCAGAATTAAGCCAGGCATGGTGGCACACACCTGTAATCTCAGTGGTTGGGAGGCAGTGATAGGAAGACTGTTGTGAGTTGAAGGCCAGCCTAGGACTACAGAGTGAATTCCAGTCAGCTTGGGCTAGAGTGAGACCCTGCCTTGAAAAAACAAGTAGGCAGAATAACTGTAAAATGAAGATGTATTTAAATTCCAACTGGTTCTATTGAAATGCTCACTTAACATAATGTTTACAGTGAATGAAAAAGCCTGTTAGTCCTGATCTTTCATTTTTACTCTAAATAAATTCTCTGTGTGGAAGCCAATTATGTTATTAGTGCTTTGGACTATAAGGTTTAATAAGTGAACTAGAAGTTCCTCTCTAGTGAAAGAACTGAAGATTCTAGAGCCAGCCACATTTCCTGGACAGCATTGTGGGTTGCCAGAGTGCCAAACCTAGCTTTTGGATATTGGTTAAGTCATAAGTCTTAGGGATAAACAAGAATGTAAGACATGTTTCAAATATGACATATCTGAGAAAGTTTCTAAAGAAAGTCTGCCAGATTTTTAGTATAAAAGTTTTCCTTTTTCGATGAATGTTTAAACTGTACTTATAAAAACAAATAATAAAGCCCAACATGGTGGTGCACTCCTTTAATCCCAGTACATGGGAGGCAGAGGTAGGAGGATCACTGTGAGTTTGAGGCTACCCTGAGACTACATAGTGAATTCCAGGTTAGCCTGAGCTAGAGTGAGACCCTACCTGGAAAAAACAAAAACTAAACTAAACTAGAAAATAATAGCAAGCCAGGTGTGGTGGCCCACACCTTTAATCCCAGCACTCGGGAGGCAGAGGTAGGAGGATCGCCATGAGTTCGAGGCCACCCTGAGGCTTCATAGTGAATTCCAGGTCAGCCTGAGCTAGAGTGAGACCCTACTTCAAAAAACCAAAAAAATAAAATAAAATAATAGGGGCTGGAGAGATGGCTTAGCGGTTAAGCGCTTGCCTGTGAGGTCTAAGGACTCAGTTTAAGACTCGATTCCCCAGTACCCACGTAAACCAGATGCACAAGGTGGCTCATGCATCTGGAGTTCGATTGCAGTGGCTAGAGGCCCTGGTGCACCCATTCTCTCTCTGTCTCTTCCTCTTTCTTTCTCTCTCTGTCACTCTCAAATAAATAAATAAAAATAAGCAAAAATTTAAAAAATAAATAAAATAAAATAATAATAATAGCCGGAGCCAGGCATGGTGGCGCACACCTTTAATCCCAGCACTTGGGAGGCAGAGGTAGGAGGATCGCCGTGAGTTCGAGGCCACCCTGAGACTACATAGTGAATTACAGGTTAGTCTGGGCTAGAGTGAGACCCTACCTCAATAAAACAAACAAACAAAAAGAGTTTAAGACAGGTGTAATGGCCCATGCCTTTAATCCCAGCACTTGGGAGGCAGATGTAGGAGGATCACCATGAGTTCAAAGCCACCCTGAAACTACATAGTGAATTCTAGGTTAGCCTGGGCTAGAGTGAGACCCTACCTCGAAAAACAAAACAAAACAAAACAAAACAAAGTGGTGGCATACGCCTTTAATCTCAGCACTGGGGAGGCAGAGGTAGAAGGATCACCGTGAGTTCGAGGCCAGCCTGGGTTAGAGCAAGACCTTACCTCGAAACCTGCCCCCCCCGCCCCCCCAAAAAAATAGCCGGGCATGGTGGTGCACACCGTTAATCCTAGCACTTGGGATGCAGGAAGCAGAGTATTGCAGTGAGTTCAAAGCCAGCCTGGTACTATAGAGTGAGTTCAAGGTCAGCCAGGGTTAGAGTGAAACCCTACCTCAGGAATAATAAATAAATAAATAAATGCTTCCAAGTGAGAAAAATTGAATTATATTTTCATGGGAACTATATGTATTAATGCTTTATCCAAATGTGTGCAAAAATGGTCTTTTCTACTGATGGAGCATGTCTGCCACTTCCTACCAAATAATCTTTTTATTCAACTTTGAGAAGACTTTTTAAAAAATTATTTTTATTTATTAGAGAGAGGGAGAGAAAGAGGCAGAGAGAGAGAGAATGAGAATGGGAGGAGAGAGAAAATGGTCACGCTAGGGCCTCCAGCTATTAAAACTGAACTCCAGAAACATTTGCCACCTTGTGCATCTGGCTTTACTTAGGCAATGAGGAAATCAAACTCTGGGCTGATAGGCTTTGTAAGCAAGTGCCTTTAACCCCTGAGCCACCTTCCAAGCCCCCATATTGTATTTTTGTTTTTTAAATATTGTATTCATTTATTTGGGAGAGCACCAGAGAGAAAGAGGAAAGGCAGAGAGAGTGAGTGTATATGGGCGTGCCAGAGCCTCCTGCTACTGCAAATGAATTCCACATGCATGTGCCACTTTGTGCATGTGGCTTTATGTGAGTACTAGCTAATTGAATCTTGGCCATTAGGCTTTGTAAGCCTCTCTCCATTGATTTCTCCCCTATATTGTTTTTTAAATTTTTATTTATTTATTTATTTGTTTGTTTGTTTATTTTTGGTTTTTCAAGGTAGGGTCTCACTCTAGCCCAGGCTGACCTGGAATTCACTCTGTATTCTCAGGGTGGCCTCGAACTCATGGCGATCCTCCTACCTATGCCTCCTGAGTGCTGGGATTAAAGGCATACGCCACCACTCCCCGCTTTAAATTTTTTTTTAAAGTTTTTCGTGGTAGGGTCTCACTAGCCCAGGCTCACTTGGAACATACTCTGTAGTATCATGTTGGCCTTGAACTCACAGTGATCCTCCTACCTCTGCCTCCCAAGTGCAGAAACTAAAGGCTTATGGTACTATGTCTGGCTAAAACAACTTTTTTTTTTTAAACAGGAATTATGTAATTATTCTAGTTTCAGATGTCAGTATATCAATTACTTCATAGGCTGAAATTCCAAGGGTTAGCAGATAGGTTGAATAGCTTTTTTTGTTTTGTTTTGTTTTGTTTTGTTTTGTTTTTTCGAGGTACGGTCTCACTTTGGCCTAGGCTGACCTGGAATTAACTATGTATTCTCAGGGTGGTCTCAAACTCACAGCGATCCTCCTACCTCTGCCTCCCGAATGCTGGGATTAAAGGTGTGCGCCACCAGCCCGGTTAGGTTGAATAGTAATCTGATGTGCTACCCTTGTACAAATGGAAAAAAAATAAGTTTAATGTTGCTGGACCAATATGGCTATTTTATTTTATACAGTGCCAACTCAGCATTGGTAATCTGGGATACATATTTCCAAAATTGTATCTGTGACCACCACCCTCTTTTTTTGTTGTCTTTTCAAGGTAGGGTCTCACTGTAGCCCACACTAACTTGGAACTCACTCTGTAGTCCCAAACTGGTCTCACAGTGATCCTCCTACCTCTGCCTTGTAAGTGCTGGGATTAAAGGCGTGTGTCACCATGCCTGGCCCCATTTTATTTTTTGTGTCTACCAATCAATACTTAATCCTTAATCACAGGTAAGAACTTTATATTCCATAATTATTTAAACATTCATTCATTATTGAACTATTTCTTGCAATGCCATTTCTGTTTACTTCATGTAATTGTTTTTTTTTAATATTTATTTATTTGGGAGACAGAGAGAGAAAGGTGTACACAGAGAGAGAGAGGGAGGGAGGGAGGGAGAGAGGGTGGAAGAGAGAATAGGTACACCAGGTCCTTTAGCCACTGCAGTCACATGTGCCACCTTGTGCATCTGGTTTACGTGGGTACTTAGGGAATCGAACCTAGGTCCTTAGGTTTCACAGGCAAGCACCTTAACTGTTAAGCCATCTTTCCTTCCCTGCTTCATATAATTCTTGTTGGGGTCCCCCCCAAGGCCAGCTCAGGAGGGACAATAGGGTCTCTGCCGAATTGGGGTGAGCAGCGCAGAGTCACAACACAGACTCCGGGAGTTGGGTGAAAGCGGAAGCGAGAATCCACAAACTCGTTTATTTAGCACAATGCACATAGGGTTTAAGGGGCTGTTAATCCTTGTATGGGGTGGTCCCCTTTTGGTGACCAATGACAGCCTGTCTCTGGACTGTGTCGTGACTCTGCACTGCTCACCCTAATTCGGCAGAGACCCTATTGTCCCTCCTGAGCTGGCCTTGGGGGGGACCCCAACAAATTCTTATGAAAGCAGTACTATTTTTCTAGTTATTTAGAAAAAAATACCTTGGGGCATAGCTCAGTGTCAGGGTACTTGCCTAGCATTCCCAAGATTCCTCCCCCAGAAAAATAGAAATAGAAACCGTTTTTCCCTCTAGTCATTTGTAACTAGCTACTTGTAAGAGGAAAAAACCAAAAAACATTTTTTTTTTCTTGAGACAGTGTCTCTATAGCCCAAGCGGACCTCAAACTGCTGATTCTTATGCCTCAGCCTCCATACTGGCATAAGTGTACCACCACACCTGCTTGTTTAAGTTTTTGTTTTTTTGAGTTGTTTATGGCAGGGTGTAGC
>PVKW010038382.1:0-19829 GCA_004027895.1 Orientallactaga bullata
AAAAAAAAAAAAAAAAGATGATCTGGGCGTGGTAGCACACGCCTTTAATCCCAGCACTCAGGAGGCAGAGGTAGAAGGATCGAAGTGAGTTCAAGGCCACCCTGAGACTACAGAGTGAATTCCAGGTCAGCCTGGGCTAGAGTGAGACCCTACCGTAAAAGAAAAACCAAAAAACAAAAGGAAAAAAAAAGCTGACCTAAGGAGACAAATGACCCAGTGCACTCCACCCCGGCCCTGGCTGAAACCACAGAGGACTTGCAAGAGGAAAGCAAGAGCTGCTTTCGTAGTGAATCTCATCTCAGCACAAGGGTGATGGAGACAGACACTGAGGACACTCAACACCTACCAAACACAGATCCAGAAGCCCAAGAGGGGGAAGGGCGATTGTTAGAGTCACAAGTTGAGACATTTTCACAGAGACATTGCCTCTCCCCCCAATAATGCATGACCCACAATCCCCATGGGGCTGACCTGCATCCCAAACAAAGAAGGCCTCTGTAGGAAAGGGGCAGGGAGGAGGGAAAGGATGGTACCAACACGTGCTGTTTACATACTAAATCTGTCCCTATCTAAATAAAAAAGAAAAAGAAGAAGTAAAGAAAACAAGCCAAGCAACTGTGAGTTTGAGGCCATCCTCGCCCTGAGACTACATAGTGAATTCCAGGTCAGCCTGGGATACAGCAAGACCCTACCTCAAAAAAACCAAAAAATAAAAACAGGGCTGGAGGGATGGCTTAGTTGTTAAGGCGTTTGCCTGCAAAGCCAACGGACCCTGTTTTGATTCTCCAGGACCCATATAAGCCAGATGCACAAGGGGGCACATGCGTCTGGAGTTCATTTGCAGTGGCTGGAGGTCCTGGTGCACCCATTCTCTCCCTCTCTTCTTTCTCTCTCTCAAATAAATAAATAATAATAACAACGTCTTTTAATTCTATTTTAGGGCTGGAGAGACAGCTTAGCAGTTAAGGTGCTTGCCTGCAAAGCCAAAAAACCTAGGTTTGATTCCCCAGGACCCTTGTAAGCCAGATGCACAAAGTGGCACATGCGTCTGGAGTTCATTTGCAGTGCCTAGAGACCCTGGCACTCCCATTCTCTATCTGCCTCTCTCTCTCAAATAAAATAAAATAAATAAATATTTAAAATTCTATTTTATTTTAATGGTGTGTATGTATTTAAGATGTATGAGTGTGGGCACCAATGTGCCATGACACTTGAATGAAGGACAACTCAGGTGACTGTCTACACCTTCCACATCTCGTTTAAGGCAGGGTTTCTCATTGTTAACTGTGCATTCACCAGGTTGGCTGGACTGAGATTCTTCTCAGGGATTCTGTCTCCAGCTCCCTTCTCATCCTAGACACACTGGGACCAAAGGCACTAGTGCTGCAGCACCTGGCTTTTCAGGAGCTTTTGGAATCTGAACTCAGGTATTCATATTTATGTGGCAAATGCTTTAGCCACTGAGCCATCTTTCTAGTCTCAAAAGAAATTTATACCCAGTCCTAGAAGTTTTAAAATGTTTACAGCAACATTATTCAAAAGAGCCAACAAGGGAGCAGGGATGTAGGTCAGAGGTAGAGTCCAACATGATGCCCTGGGCTCCACCCCAGAAGGAGAAGGCACAAGCAGGCAGAATGCAGAAAGCTGAAGGCCAGCCTGATCTAAGCAGTCAGGTCCAGGCTAGCCAATGCTGTACAGACTGACCCCCCCCCCAAAAGACTACATTGTTATAGAACTGCATTTGTATAAAAGACACCACTTTATAATTCCATTTGTTCAAAAAGTAGAGAAGAACAATTTAGAGGGAGAAAGACGCACTTAGCAGTTGCCTAAGACTGGGACTAGAAATGGGTTAGCCATAAAACATAAAAAGGAATCTTACTGGAATGATAAAATGTTCCAAAACTAGGTAACTTTAATACCTTTGTAAACGTACGGGGGGAAAAAATCATTGATGGTGGTTGGAGAAATGGCTTAGCAGTTAGCCTTGGCCCACCCATTCTCTTTCTCCATCTGCCTCCTCTTCTCTGTCTCTCAAATAAATGAATGAATTAATAAATAATATATATTTTTAAATGATCAAACACTAAAGTTTTTTAAAAAAAGAAAGAATAAGTAAAAAGCAAAAAAAAATCAGAAAGAAAATTTAAAACTAAGATGAAAGTTCAAAGAGAATTAAAATCAGGGCTGGAGAGATGGCTTAGCATTTAAGGCGCTTGCCTGCAAAGCCTAAGGACCCAGGTTCCATTCCCCATTACCCACATAAGCCAGATACACATGGTGGTGCATGCATCTGTAGTTCCTTTGCACTGGCTGGATGTCCTAGTATGCCTATTCTCTCTCTAATAAATAAATAAAAATCAGAAAGATAAAATCAGCTGGGTGAGGTGGCTCAAGCCCATTCTCTCTATCTGCCTCTTCCTCTGTTTCTTTCTCTTTCAAATAAATAACTAAATAAATAAACTTTTATAAAAAAGGAAAGTGTTAGTGAAGATTGAAGAAACTGATAACAGCCTCTACACTGCTTATAGAAATGTAAAATCATGTAGTTGTTGAAAAAGTTTGATAGGACCTCAAAAACAAAGAGCAGCTATGACCCAATTCCACTCCAAGTTATATACACTAAAGCACTGAAAACAGACTCACCAAGGCAAGACTTACACCAATGCAGCACTATTCACAACAGCAAGATGCAAGCAGCCCAAATGTCTCCTAGTAGGTGAATGGACGCAAGCTGTGATGTGCACAAGTGGAATGTTTGTGACAAAAGGAATGCTGGGTGTGGTGGCACAGGCCTTTAATCCCAGTGCTCTCGAGGTAGGAGGATCACCATGTGTTGAAGCCAGCATGAGACTCCATAGTGAATTCCAGGTCAGCCAGGGCTAGAGTGAGACCCTACCTCAACCAAAAAAAAAAAAAGGTATGCAGGGCCTGGGTTTGATTCCCCAATACCCACATGGGGCTGAGGATGTGGCTCAGTGATGAGAGAGCACTTCCTCTAGATTTGACCTCCAGCAGAGGGAGGGGGAAGAGCGAGAGAAAAGACAGGACAGACAAAAGAAAATGAAGAAAAGGTCAAATATTGTATGATTCTATTTATAGAATAAAGCCGGTCCAGGTCCATCCACAGTGACAGAACTCGGAGTTCTAGTTACCAGCAACTAGGACTGGAGGAAATGGGGAGCAACTGCTTAATGACTGAAGGAATAGTTGCACAACACTTTGAATGCACTAAATGCCAATGAACTGTTCAATTTTAAATGGTTAATTTGGGGCAGGAGAGATGGCTTAGCAGTTAAGGCATTTGCCTGCAAAGCCAAAGGATCCTGGTTTGACTCTCCAGGCTCCATGTAAGCCAGATGCACAAGGGGGTGCACGCACCTGGAGTTCCTTTGCAGTGTCTGGAGGCCCTGGTGCGCCCATTCTCGCTCTCTTTCTGTTTCTCAAATAAATAAATAAAATATTTTTAAAAATATTAAAAATAGCCAGGCGTGGTGGTGCACGCCTTTAATCCCAGCACTTGGGAGGCAGAGGTAGGAGAATCATTGTGAGTTCAAGGCCACCCTGAGACTCCATAGTGAAATCCAGGTCAGCCTGGGCTAGAGTGAGACCCTACCTCCAAAAAACAAACAAAAAAAATTTTAAATAGGGTTGGGCATGGTGGCGCATGCCTTTAATCCTAGCACTCAGGAGGCAGACGTAGGAGGACTGCAGTGAATTCAAGGCCACCCTGAGACTACAGAGTAAATTCCAGGTCAGCCTGGACTAGAGTGAGCCCCTACCTCGAAAAACCAAAAAATAAAAAAAAATTTTAAAAATGAATAAAATAAAATGTTTAATATGGAGCTGGAGAGATGACTCAGCAGTTAAGGCACCTGTCTACAATGCCTAACAACCCAGGTTCACTTCCCCAGGACCCACGTAAACCAGATGCACTAAGTGGCGCATGCATCTGGAGTTCATTTGCAGTGGCTGGAAGCCTGGCATACCCACTCTTTCTCTATCTGCCCCTTCTTTCTCTCTCTCAAATAAGTAAAAAAATTAAAAAAAAAAAAAAAAAAAAAAAGCAGGGCTGGAGAGATGGCTTAGCAGATTAGGCATTTGCCTGTGAATTTGACTCCCCAGTACTCATGTAAGCCAGATTCACAAACTTGTGCGTGTATCTCGCGTTCACTTGAGTGGCTAGAGGCCCATTCTCTCTTTCCCCCTCTCCTTGGAAACAAATAAATGAAATATAAAAAAACTTTTTTAAAGGGGGCTGAAGAAATGGCTTAGCGGTTAAGGCATTTGCCTGCGAAGCCAAAGGCTCCCAGTTCGATTCTCCAGGACCCACGTAAGCCAGATGCACAAGGGGTACATGCATCTGGAGTTCGTTGGTAGTGGCTAGAGGCCCTGCCATGCCCATTCTCTGTCTGCCTCTCTTCTCTCTCTCCTTGTAAATAAATAAATAATTTTTTTTTAATTAAAAAAAAGCCAGGCGTGGTGGCACACGCCTTTTAATCCCAGCACTTGGGAGGCAGAAGTAGGAGGATGGCCGAGAGTTCGAGGCCACCCTGAGACTACATAGTGAATTCCAGGTCAGCCTAGGCCAGAGTGAGACCCTACCTCGAAAAACCAAAAAAAATAAATAAATAAGAAGAAGAAGAAGAAGGAGGAGGAGAAGGAGAAGGAGAAGGAGAAGAAGAAGAAGAAGAAGAAAATAAATAGCCAGGTGTGGTGGCGCACACCATTAATCCCAGTACTCAGGAGGCAGAGGTAGGAGGATTGGAGTGCGTTCAAGGCCAACCTGAGACTACAGAGTGAATTCCAGGTCAGCCTGAGCTAGAGTGAAACCTCGAAATATTTTTAAATATTTTTAAACCTCGAAAAAAACAAAACAAAACAAAAAAACAGCTAGGAATGGTAGCACAGGCCTTTAATCCCAGCACTCTGGAGGCAGAGGTAGGAGGATCAATGTGACCACCCTGAGACTATATAGTGAATTCCAAGTCAGCTTGGGCTAGAGTGAGATCCTACAGGGGGGAGGGGAAGGCAAGGCGGAGAGGTTTCTCAACAGTTAAGGCATTTGTTTGCCTGCAAAGCCTAAGGATACAGGTTCAATTCCCCAGTACCCACATAAAGCCAGATGCACATGCACCTAGAATTCATTTGCAGAGACTGGAGGCCCTCGCATGCCTGTTCTCATTCAGTTTTCCTCTCTCTTTCAAATAAAATTAATATATACAACATATTTTTTTTAATGCTAGCCAGGCTGGGCGTGGTGGCGCACACCTTTAATCCCAGCACTCGGGAGGCAGAGGTAGGAGGATCGCCGTGAGTTCAAGGCCACCCTGAGACTACATAGTTAATTCCAGGTCAGCCTGGGCCAGAGTGAGACCCTACCTTGAAAAACCAAAAAAAAAAAAAATGCTAGCCAGGCATGGTGGCACATGCCTTAAATCCCAGCACTTGGAAGGCAGAGGTAGGAGCACTGCCTCAAGTTCAAGGCCACCCTGAGATTACATAGTGAATACCAGGTCAGCCTGGGCTAGAATGAGACCCTACCACAAAAATGAAAAACAAGAGATGGCTAAGCAGTTAAGGCGTTTGCCTGCAAAGCCAAAGGATCCTGGTTCAATTCTCCAGGACCTACGTAAACCAGATGCACAAGGGGGCACATGCATCTGGAGTTGATTTGCAGTGGCTGGAGGACCTGGCGTTCCCTCCCCCCCGCCCCAGCTTCTTTCTCTTTCTCAATAAATAAAATATCTAAAAAAAAAAAAAAAAAGAAAGAAAAAAAGAAAAACAAGCCAGTCATAGTAGTGGCACATGCTTTTAATCCCAGCACTCAGGAGGTAGAGGTAGAAGGATCAACAAGGCCACCCTGAGACTACATAGTGAATTTCAGGTCAGCATGAGCTAGAGCAAGACCCTACCTTGAAAAACAGAAAACAAAAACAACAAAAAAAACAACAAAAAAAACTGAAAAACAAAAACAAAAATTTTTTGCTGGGCCAGGTATGGTAGCATATACCTTTAATCCCAGCACTCAGAAGGCAGAGGTAGGAGGATCCCTGGGAGTTCAAGGCCACCTGAGACCACATTGTGAATTCCAGGTCAGCCTGGGCTAAAGCAAGACCCGACCTTGAAAAAAGAACTGCTGAGCATGACGATCTGCACCTATCATACAGTGCTGGGGACACAGAGCCGGGGCATCCTAGTCTAGGGCTCTCTGGCTGTTGAGATTAGCTGAATCAGGGAGCTCTAGGTCTGCAAGAGACTCTGCCTCCAAGAATTAAGAGGACAATTACAGAAAACCCCCAACATCAACCTCTGGCCTCCACACACATGCACCCACAAATACACACATTTTTAAAAAAAGTGTTTTCTGAGTTTCTTTTCTAAAACATCTGTTCCACCCACAGCAGATGCATGTAGCACATCAAAGCACGCACGATGCTCCGTGGGGCCGAGGCCAGTTCAGGGGCTGCAACACCAGACCACACACCACCAGCCTAGGCACAGGCAGCACTACCTTTCTGTCTGTATCTAAAGCTACACTGACAAGTAAGTCCAATACTAACTCCTAAGTCAAGGTCTTCTAAAATGCTACAAATGTCATTCCCTCATCACAAATGATAAGAACAACTCCATGTGAACACAAACAAAAGACAGTATTTTGAGAAGGAAAAGTTAAACTCTTGCAACATTGAACTATACAATGGTGAATTTTATTATGTATATTTTATGACTCCTATTTTATTTTTCGAGATAAGCCCTTAATATGAACTTATGATGCTCCTGCTCGGACTGTGGGGTGTTGGGATTACAGTTATGGGCCTCCACACCAGGCTATTATTTTATCTTTTTGTTTTTGTCATGGTAGAGTCTCACTCTAGCCCAGACTGACCTGGTATTCACTATGGAGTCTCAGGCTGGCCTCGAACTCCCAGCGATCCCCCTACCTCTGCCTCCCGAGTGCTGGAATTAAAGTCATGTGCCACCAGACCTGGCTTAGGCTATTATTTTTTAAACCATATATAAGCACTCTTGTAAATACGCTGGTTTGCCCTGGAAAAAAATGTAAAACAATTAGACAGAGAGCCGGGCGTGGTAGCACAGGCCTTCAATCCCAGCACTCAGGAGGCAGAGGTAGAAGGATCACTGCGAGTTCAAGGCCACCCTGAGACAACATAGTGAATTCCAGGTCAGCCTGGGCTAGAGTGAGACCCTACCTCGAAAAAAACCAAAACCAAAACAAACAAACAAAAAACCCAAAACCTTAATTTGCAGCAAGGGAGATTTGCTTTGACATAGTTCTAACTACAACACTAATTAAACACTGTAGTAAGGTATGCAGATCTCCACCCTTACAGAGAGGACAGACGTGTATCTTATGTTACATACAAGTTTGCAGGAAAAGTTAGAATAAACTAGATCTCTAAAGCCACTTTCACTTTGGAAGCTAGGCATCCTTACTTCCAGCTTCTTTATTAGCTGGGACTACAAACTTCTACCGTCATGCCATCTATAAAAAGTGGGGCAGCCGGGCGTGGTGGCGCACGCCTTTAATCCCAGCACTCGGGAGGCAGAGGTAGGAGGATCGCCGAGAGTTCGAGGCCACCCTGAGACTACATAGTTAATTCCAGGTCAGCCTGGACCAGAGTGAGACCCTACCTTGGAAAACCAAAAAAAAAAAAAAAAAAAAAAAAAAAAGTGGGGCAAACGTCTGGTGCTTGTTTTCTGCCGCAAGAGGTCCTGGTGGGCACACACACATGTGCAAATAAATAAAAATTTAAAAACAACAGGGATGGAGAAACGCCTTAGTGGTTAAGGCACTTGCCTGCATCAATGGACCTAGGTTCGATTCCCCAGAACTCATGTAAACCAGATGCACAAGGTGGCACATATATCTGGAGTTCATTTACAGTGGCTGGAGGCCCTGGTGTGCCCATTCTCGCCCTCTCTCCCCCCATATAAATAATTTAATTTAAAAAAACACAAGGGCTGGAGAGATGGCTTAGAAGTTAAGCACTTGCCTGTGAAGCCTAAGGACCCCGGTTCGAGGCTCAATTCCCCAGGATCCATGTAAGCCAGATGCACAAGGGGCACATGCATCTGGAGTTCGTTTGCAGTGGCTGGAGGCTCTGGTGCACCCATTCTCTATCGATCTGCCTCTTTCTCTCTTTCTGTCGCTCTCAAATAAATACATAAATAAATAATTGGGGCTGGAGAGATGGCTTAGTAGTTAAACGCTTGCCTGTGAAGCCTAAGGACCCTGGTTTGAGGCTTGATTCCCCAGGACCCACGTAAGCCAGATGCACAACAGGGCGCATGCACCTGGAGTCCGTCTGCAGTGGCTGGAGGCCCTGGTGTGTCCATTCTCTCTCTATCTATCTGCTTCTTTCTCTGTCACTCTCAAATAAATAAATAATAAACAACAACAATTTTTTTTTGTGGAGAGACACAGAGAGAGACAGAGAGAGAGAGGGAGAGGAAGACAGAGATGGGTGTGACAGCAGCCTCTCAGCTGCTGTGAACGAAATCCATATGCGTGCGCCCCCTTGTGGTCAAGTGCGGCATTGGGCCCTTGCATCACTTTGCATCAGGCTAAACGTGGGACCTGGAGATTGGAACCGCTGGAGATTGGAACCAGAGTTCTTAGGCTTAGGAGACAGGCACCTTAACTGCTAAGCCATCTCTCCAGCCCAATAACAAATTTTTTTAAAAAATAAAACAAATAAATACAATATTCAGTACTTACACAGGAAGGGTGCACACCTGTAATCCTAGTGCAAAGCAGAAAGAGGGGAGTTCAAAACTAGACTAGGCTACATGAGACCGTGTCTCAAAAAAAATTAATAAATAAAACAGGGGCCTGAGAGATGGCTTAGCAGTTAAGGCGTTTGCCTGCAAAGCCAAAGGATCCGATTCAACTCTCCAGGACCCACATAAGCCAGATGCACAAGGGGGCACATGTATCTGAAGTTTATTTGCAGTAGCTAGAGGCCCTGGCATGCCCATTCTCTCTCTCTCTGTCTCTCAAATAAATGAATAAAATGTATTTATAAATAAATAAATTAATAATAATTTAAAAGCAGGGATGAAGAGATGGTTTAGTGATTAAAGCACTTGCCTACAAAGCCTAAGTACTCAGGTTCAATTCCCTAGTACCCATGTAAGCTAGACGCACAAGGTGGTGCATGCATCTAGAGTTCATTTGCAGAGGCTGAAAGCCCTAGTATACCATTCTCCCACATCTACCTTTTTCTCTCTCAAATAAATAAAATATTTTTAAAAGGGGGGGGCTGGGCATGGTGGTGCATGCCTTTAATCCCAGGTTCAATTCCCCAGTACCCACATAAGCCAAATGCACATGGTAGCACATGCTTCTGAGTTTGTTATCTCTCTCATAAATAAATAAAAATCACATATATGTGTGTGTGTGTTTGGGTTTTTTTTTTTGGTTTTTTGAAGTAGGGACTCGCTCTAGCCCAGGTTGACCTGTAGTCTCAGGTTGGCCTCAAACTCACGGTGATCCTCCTACCTCTGCCTCCCAAGTGCTGGGATTAAAGGCGTGCGCCACCTCACCCAGCTTTATATATATATATATATGTTTTTTTTTGTTTGTTTTGTTTTTGCAAGGTAGGGTCTCACTCTGGTCCAGGCTGACCTGGAATTAACTATGTAGTCTCAGGGTGGCCTCCTACCTCTGCCTCCCAAGTGCTGGGATTAAAGGCGTGCGCCACCACACCTGGTTTAAAATATTTTTTATTATTTTTATTATTTTTTATTTTTATTTATTTATTTATTTTTGGTTTTTTGAGGTAGGGTCTCACTGTGGTCCAGGCTGACCTGGAATTCACTATGTAGTCTCAGGGTGGCCTTGAACTCATGGCGATCCTCCTACCTCTGCCTTCCAAGTGCTGGGATTAAAGGCGTGCGCCACCACGCCCAACATATTTTTATTATTATTATTATTTTTTTTTTTTTGGAGAGAGGCACAGAGAGAGATAAGACAAAGAGGGAGAGGGAGACAGAGATGGGCGCGCCAGCAGTGAACGAAATCCAGATGTGCGCGCCCCCTTGTGGGCAAGTGCAGCATTGCGCCCTTGCGTCACTTTGCATCTGGCTAAACGTGGGACCTGGAGATTGGAACCAGCGTTCTTAGGCTTAGCAGGCAGGTGCCTTAACCTCTATGCCATCTCTCCAGCCCAAAAGATATAGATAGATAGATAGATAGATAGATAATTTTTTTTTTTTTTTGGTTTTTCGAGGTAGGGTCTCACTCCGGCCCAGGCTGACCTGGAATTAACTATGTAGTCTAGAATGAGAATCTGCCCCAAAAAGACAAGAAAAAAAAAGACTCAATTTAGTCAGTTTTTTAAAAAATATTTTATTTTATTTATCGATGAGAGAGAGAGAGAAAGAATGGGCACTGCAAATGAATTCCAGATGCATGCACCACCCTGTGGATCTGGCTTTACATGGGTTTAGGGAAATCAACCTGGGTCCTTAAGCTTCACAGGCAAGCATCTTAACGGCTAAGCCATCTCTCCGGCCCTACCAGCCCTAATCAGCTTTTTATTTTAATTTTTTTAAATTTTTATTTGAGAGAGAGTGTGTGAGAGGAAGAGAGAGGGAGGCAGAGAAGAGAGAGAGAATGGGTGCGCCAGGGCCTCCAGCTGTGGCAAACTCCAGACATACATGTGGCACCTTGTGCATCTGACTTATATGGGTCCTGGAGAATTGAACCTAGGTCCTTTGGCTTTGAAGGCAAGGGCCTTAACTGCTAAGTCATCTCTCCAGTCCCTATTTTTTTTTTTTAATTTTAGAGAGACACATGGGGGAGGGGGGAGCCAGGGCCTCAGCCACTGAACTCGAACTCCAGGTGCTTGTGCCACCTAGTGGACATCTATGACCTTGCTCTTGCCTCACCTTTGTGCATATATGAGCACATGTGGAGCCCAGAGGTGGATGCTGGATATTTTCCTCAGTCACTTTCCACATAATTTGTTTTTTTGTTTGTTTGTTTTATTTTTCGAGGTAGGGTCTCACTCTTGCCCAGGTTAACCTGGAATTCACTCTGTAGTTCCAGGCTGGCCTCAAACTCACAGTGATTCTACCTCAGGCTCCAGAGTGCTGGGATTAAAGGCATGTGCCACTACACCTATCTAATTTGGTGTTTTTTTGTTTGTTTTTTGTGTTTTTTTTTTTTTTTTTTTTTTTTTTTTTTTTTTTTTTTTTTTTTTTGGTTTTTGAGGTAGGGTCTCACTCTAGCCCAGGCTGACCTGGAATTCACTATGTAGTCTCAGGGTGGCCTTGAACTCTTGGTGCTCCTCCTACCTCTGCCTCCCGACTGCTGGGATTAAAGGCGTGCGCCACCATGCCCAGCTTTTGTTTTTTAAAATATGGAAAGCTCCACAAATTTCTGTGTCATTCTTGTGCAGGGGCCAGGCTAATCTTCCAATTTTAGTGTATGTGCTGTTTTTTGAGCCATAGTCTCTTGCTGAACCTAAAGCTTACCAATTTGGCTGGATTAGCTGGCCAACAGGCCTTAGGGAGTCTCCTGTCTCCACCTCCCCAATGCTGGATTACTGGTGTGTATGTACTTCCACATCTGGCTTTTATGTGGGTGATAGGAGCCAAACTGAGGTCATGATTACATAGCAAGTACATATCTACTGGGCAATCTCAGTAGCCTCTTAAATAATTTTTTAAACATTTTATTTATCTGTTAGAGAGAAAGAATGGGCACACCAAGGCCTCTAGACACTGCAAACAGACTTTAGATGCATGAATCACTAAGTGCATCTGGTTTACATGGGTTAATAGGGAATTGAGCCTGGGTCTTTTGGCTTGGCAGGCAAACACCTTAACCACTAAGCCATCTCTTCAGCCCTCAAATAATTTTTAAAGTATATTTTTTGTTGTTAATGTTTTCAAGGTTGGGTCTCACTCTACCCAGGCTGACCTAGAACTCCCTCTGTAGCCCCAGACTGGCCTCAACTCCCTGTGATCTTCCTTCCTCAGCCTTCCAACTGCTGGGCTTAAAGGCCTGCACCATCCCTGGCTAAGTGCATTTTTTTCTTTCTCTTTTTTAAAAAAAAAAATATTAAAAAAATTTTTTTAATTTATTTGCAAGCAAAGTGAGACCGAGATGGAGGAGGGGCCTACACCAAGGCCTCTAGCTGTTGCAAAGGAACTCCAAATGCATGTATCACTTTGTGCATCTGACTTTACCTGGGTACTGGGGAATTGATCTCGGGGCATTAGGCTTTGCAGGCAAGTGCCTTAACTACTGAGCCATCTCTCCAGCCCCATTATTTATTTAATTTCAGAGAGAAAAAGAGGGAGGAAGGGAGGGAAGAAGAGAGAGAAGGGGGAAGACAATGGGTGCACCAGGATCTCTAGCCTCTGCAACCACTGCAAACTAACTCCAAAAACATGCGCCATCTTGCATCTGACTTTACATGGGTACTGGGGAATTGAACCTGGGTCCTTCGGCTTTGCAGGCAAATGCCTTAACTGCTAAGCCTTCTTTCCAACCTTTCTTGCTCTCTCGCTCTCTTTTTTTTTTTTTTTTTTTTTTTTGGTGTTTTGAGGTAGGCAGGCTGACCTGGAATTCACTATGTAGTCTAGGGTGGCTCTGGCGATCCTCCTACTTCTGCCTACCGAGTGCTGGGATTAAAGGCATGTACCACCATGCCCAGCTTCTTTCTCTTTTTTAAAGTGCATTTTTGTTATTTTTCCTTATCTCTACTGTGCCTTACCTATTTTCCTCATCCACAATCCTGGATGCTATACATACACCTCTCAAGCATATAAAATTCATACACTGGATCTGTAGCTATAATTATACTAATAAAACTGACTTTAAAGACCTACAAAGTGGGCTGGAGAGATGGCTCAGCAGGTAAAAGCACTTGTCACACAAGCATGAGGACTTGAGTTCAATTCCTAACACCCACATAAAAATCCAGGTGTGGCAACTCATGCCCAAAACCCCAGTCCTAAAAGGGGCAAAGACAGGAGACTCACAGGGCTAGCCAGCCAACCTGATGGGGGGAAAAACAAAAACAGGAGCTCCAGGTTCTGTGAGACACTCTGAGTCTCAAGCAAACAACGCAGGAGAGAGTACCTGATGCTCCACTCATGCGCATGCCCACCATGTGTCAGATGCACACACATGCAGACACTATACACACGCACAATGGGTCTCAAGGGTCCCACATTATCCCAGCGCTCAGGAGACTGAAGCAGGGGGGACCACCAAATACTCAGGGCCATTCAGAGCTACAGTGTGAGGCCCTAACTAAAAAAATAAATAAAAACTTACTTGAGGAGCATCTAAATGGTCCACTTCAAAAAACTCACAAGGAGTTGGGGAGAAACAATGATGTTCCCCATCTCCCCTACCAAACTGGCACGAACAACGCCAAGTTTCCTATGCGGAACTAGTGTGAACAAGGGAGAAAAGACGGGGAGGCAGGGCAGACAGGACAAAGAACAACTCTCCTAGATATACAACTTTATCTGGATATAATTCCAAATTACCAGAGCAATAGCTCTTCTCAGTACTTCAACAACCCCTGTCCCTCTGATTGTTTCAGCATCATAGGCTGGTACTCAGAAAACTGCATTCCTTGCCTCAGATCATCTGGACACAAGATACAAACAAAGCTCACAAATGCGTATTTAATTCTAAATTCAAAGCCTTTCAATTTAAGCCCTAAAAATCCAGCCCCGCTCTTGCTTGTCTTTAATGGGTAAATAATAGGGTCCATCAAAGATGCTTTACAGAAAGAAAAAACAAAAACAAAAAACTTACACACCACCTATACGATTCCACAGCAGCCAGAAGGCTCCCATCTACAGATAGAGAAGCATCATGTGGGACGGGGCTAGGCGAGGAGAGGGATACAAATCTAGGGTTACTGCTTCTTTCCTGGCGTTGCTTGAGGAATTAAGCGGACAGGCAAGTAAAGGGGAGTTTGTGCAAGTGATGCCAACAGAAACAAGATTCCACATGTCAGGGGACTGAATGCCCAACCAGGAGCAAAGGCCACTCACCCCGCTGCTTTTCATCCAAATCCAGACGGGCTGCTGCACCTGAAAGCCTTTCAGAGGAAGTCTAGTGGTTTTTAGCCCTTCCCTCACAGACTGAACTCAGCAAGCCCTACTCAGAGAACACATTAAGCCTGGAGTGGTGGCGCACGCCTTTAATCCCAGCACTCAGGAGGCAGAGGGAGGAGGATCACCGTGAGTTCGAGGCCACCCTGAGACTACATAGTGAATTCTAGGACAGCCTGGGCTAGAGTGAGACCCTACCTTGAAAAGAAAAAAAAAAAAAGATTACAGACTAGTTTTGCTTATCAAAAACACCAACTTCTGCTTCTAAAGACAAGAAACACTCGATGTCTGATCGTCTTCTGCTCCACTTGAGTCTATACAAACTCACCTACTGGCCAAAATTACTTAGTTCCCGGCCTAAGCAGCTCCATTTTCCTCAACGGTTTTCTGTCAAATAAGCTTCTCTCTATTCGCTGTATTCTAAAGACTTTTCTCAAAGTTCCCAAGTTGAACCCTGTGCTCAGGACTCAAGTCCCTTCAGAAAGTTCCCGCCTTCAAAGATAATCTCCTTTCCAGCAGACTTGTCCGAGGGTCTGACATTGGCCTTCCTCCCATCAGCACATCCCACTTTTCCCCTCCCCCGACATAACTTCGGAAAGTCCATGTGTCCTCACCATAATCATGTCTCCCGCCCCGCAAAATAATAGTAATAATAATAATAATAATATTTTCTTTTTGCTTCTCTCCTCAGGTGGAGACAGACACGCACAAATGATCAGTTCTAACCCCCAAATGTCAGTCCAGTACCCCAGGATCGTGCACAGCACCGAACAATCCCCCCCCCGGATCCTGCCACCCTCAGCCCCCTAATTCACAGCCCACTTTAGTTTCTGGACATTCCCTTCCCCGTAAAGGCAGGTTTCCTTGGAGCGGAGGGGGGGGCTTTTATTTATCTTACTTTATTTTCTCTCTCCCATCCCCATCCCGAGGCTGGTCCCCTTCTCCCTGCCACGTTCCTCGGGACCTCGGAGGCCTCCCCCCTTCTCCTCCTGCAGCTAGCTAGCTCTCTTCGGTTCCCCCCATCTTCACCGCCCGTCCCCTTGCTCTGCCCAGCCCAGCCCTGCCCTGCCCGGAGGGCTCGGGGGTCCCGTCCCGTCCCGTGCGTGCCCGGGGCGGCGAGGCCCTTCCCCGGCTGCCAGGGCCGACCGGCTCACCAGTTGGTCATGTCCAGGAAGAAGGCGCAGCCGGCCGGGTTGAGCTGGAAGCCGAGCAGCCGCTGGAACTCGGAGATGAGAACGTCCTTGTCGGTGGTGCCCAAGCAGCTGAACTTCTGCATCAGCTCCGGGTCCAGGTCCACGTCCATGCCCTCCATAGCGGGGTCGGAGGGGCGAGGACGAGGAGGAGGAGGGGAGCCGGACAAGCCCGCCGCTGCCCCCGCCGCCCGCCTGCCCGCCTGCCTCTCCGCCGAGCGGCCCGGCCCGCGGTGCGTGTGTGTTGGAGGTGGGGGGGGACCGGAGAAGAAGGGGGGGCCGCGCTGCACGGCTGACGTAGGCCCCGCGGCCCCCTCTCACCGCCTCATACGGGTAAACTCACACGGCCGCGCGCGCAACCCCCCCTCCCACCCCCCCAACACCGCCGCCACCGCGCCGCGCCGCTCGCGGGTCCACCACCTCCGCCTCCCTCCCGCGCCGCGCCCACTGCGCACGCGCCGCCCCGACGACGCCCCGCCCCTTCCTCTCCCGAAGGCCCTCTTTCAGTGACGTCACAGCCCCGTGACGTCTCTCGCGTGACCTCACCGCGGGGAGGGGGAGGCGGGCGAGAAGTGGGAAGGAGAGAGCGAGGCGGCCCTCCTGGGCGCGGGTTTTGTTTTGTGTTTTTTGGTTTTTTTTTGCTTCGCCAGCGCTCCAGGGTCTTCGGGCGGTGATGACGACCCCATCCCCTCCTCCAGCTTGGGGAAAGCGATGTCCCCGGCCGGGTGTGACCGCCGCAAGGACAAGGAGTGAAGGGCACGGCCCCCCCCCCCCCGGAACTGTTGCAACCGGGGACGCTGGGCCCGAAATGCTTGCTTCCAGCCTCCGCCTCCCCGGGGGATTTGCTGGTCGCCTGTCCGTCTTGTTTATGGTGTTAAGCAACGGTTCCATCGTGTGTCTCCAGACAAATAAAGAAGGCCTCACCCCAGGTCCGGCTGAACACCCACGCACACGCAGCCACCAACCCTCTCAAAGAGAAAGGTGCGGGCTGGAGAGCTGGCTCAGCGGTTAAGGCGCCTGCCTGCGAAGCCTAAGGACCCAGGTTCCATTCCCTATGTCCCTTGTAAACCAGCTGCACATGGTGGCACATGTGTCTGGAGTTCGTTTGCAGTGGCTAGAGGCCCTGGCGCACCCATTCTCTGTCTGTGTTTCTCTCCTTCTGTCTTTAAAAATAACTAAATAGCCGGGCGTGGTGGCGCACGCCTTTAATCCCAGCACTTGGGAGGCAGAGGTAGGAGGATCACCATGAGTTCCAGGCCACCCTAAGACTACAGAGTGAATTCCAGGTCAGCCTGAGCTAGAGTGAGACTCTACCTCAGAAAAAAAATAATAAAATAAAATAAAAAATAAAAAAACGAGGGCTGGAGAGATGGCTTAGCGGTTAAGGCACCTGCCTGCGAAGCCTAAGAACACCTGTTCAATTCTCCAGGACCCATGTTTAGCCAGATGCAAAAAAAAAAAAAAAGGGGGGGGGAGCGCACCCATTCTACTCTGTCTCTCTCCTCGCTCTATTTCTCTAAATTAAAATAAATAAATTTTTAAAAGCAGAAAACAAACAAGAAATTATAAATAAATAAATAAAATCCAAGGCAAAGTGTAACTGCACACTGTAGTGTACTACCCACCCTCACAAGGTCTTATTTGACTATCAAAGAAAGAAAAGTACAGAGACTCTGTCTGTGGTGTCAACAAGTGTCAGTCCCAGTGTGGCGGCACACGTCTTTAATCCCAGCACTTGGGAGGCAGAGATAGGAAGATTGCCATGAGTTCGAAACCAGCCTGAGACAACATAGTGAATTCCAGGTCAGCCTGAGCTAGAGTGAGACCCTACCTAGAAACAAACAAGTGCTTTGTAAGTATCACTTCTTGTCATATACTATATACTACTAGGCCAGAGTCGGGGGGTGAGGGCATAAGAAATAGTTTCCTGCATGATGTGGAGGCAAAGGCCTGTAAGCCTAACACTAGCTAAGGTGGAATTTCCATGATGGAGACTTTAGGAGGTAGGGTGGGACTCTGGTGACACAAGGCTACTGAAATGCTCCTGAAAGTACAATAAACTCATGGTTCTCATGTGGATTTGAGTGGAATCATTTCTTTGGTCTCTCGGTGCAACATTTGGGGTGAATAGACATTTACTCGTGTTTACCTAGGGAGAATAAGGCAGTGCTTAATCTTATGGATGACTGACTGGAAATAGAGAAAGATGATAAAAATTTCAGTATTGGGGCTAGGGAGATGGCTCAGCAGTTTGAGATGTTTGATTCAGCTCGGTGTGCAGGAGCTGTATACAATGTGGTTGCAAGCATCTGTAGTCCCAACACCCTTACAGCAATGGGTGGTGGAGCCAGAACAATCCGAAAGCTTATAAGCAGCTAGAATTGGCCCTGAGTTCCATCCAAGACCACAAAAGAAAAAAAAACAAAACAAGCCGGGCGTGGTGGTGCATGCCTTTGATCCCAGCACTTGGGAGGCAGAGGTGGGAGGATTGCTGAGAGTTCGAGGCCACCCTGAGACTACATAGTTAATTCCAGGTCAGCCTGGACCAGAGTGAGACCCTACCTTGAAAAAAAAAAAAAAAGAGTAGAGCATGGTGGAACAGGCATATAGTCTCCACCATTCAAGAAGGAAAATGGATCAGGACCAGCAGTTCAAGGCCAGCCTGGGCTACCTAGCAAGTTCCAGTATATCCTCGAGTCCAGAGGGATATACTTTCTCAAAGACCCCCCCCCCAAAAAAAAGAAGAAGGAAAGAAAAAAATGAAAACTGAAAAGAATTGAAATTGAGGCTGTGTAGTCTAACTCCTCTATTTCACAGAGGAAGGAACTGAAACAAAGAAGGTAATTGACTGGTCTGGCGTCATACGTCATATGTCTAGTAAGTGGCTGCCATACTCCCAGTGTAGCTCCCCATCCATCCACAAACCCTGTTTTCCTTTATGTGCGCATGGAATTCTATTTCCACCTTATAGGACGAGGGATGTGGCCCAGATTTCAGAGTGCTTGCCCAGCCTATAAGAAGCCCTAGGCTCTAGCCTCATTCTTAGCATCATATAGCATAAGCTGGGTATGGTGATCTCAGTACTTGAAGCTGGAGGATCAGTAGTACAGTGTCATCTTGGCATCTTCAGCTACATACTGAATGTTGTTCTTGCTGTTGTTTGTTTTGTTTTGTTTTGTTTTGTTTTGTTTTGTTTTGTTTTGTTTTGAGGTAGGGTCTTGCTCCAGCCCAGGCTGACCTGGAATTCACTAAGAATCCTCAGGCTGGCCTCAAACTCACAGCTATCCTCCTACCTCTGCCTCAAACTCACAGGGAGCCTCCTATCTCTGTCTCTGGAGTGCTGGGATTAAAGCCGTGTACCATCACGCCTGGAAACTACATAGTGAATTTGAAGCTACATGAGACCCTGTCTCAAAAATAATAATGGGGGGCGGAGGAGCCGGAGAGATGGCTTAGCGGTTAAGCGCTTGCCTGTGAATCCTAAAGACCCTGGTTTGAGGCTTGATTCCCCAGTACCCACATAAACCATATGCACATGGTGGTGCATCCTACCTCTGCTTCCCGAGTACTGGGACTAAAGGCTTGCATGGTCCCCCACACCTGGCTTCTCCCACTTTTTCAAAGTTAAATATAGCAGCAACCCTTCCCCCAAGTCCAGCAATCTCAGGGTGGCCTCAAATTCACAGCAGTTCTCCTACCTCTGCCTCCCAGGTGCTGGGATTAATGCCCAGTGTTTTGTTTTGTTTTTTTAACCTCTTAGCTCCTCACCAGGAAAACCCCTAAAGTCACACAACCACAGCTATGTGTACATCCCCTACAGTCATTCTGCTCCCAGCACACTGTCACCTTGCCACCAGTTCCCCAAGGGGTCTCACTGCTCTGACCTGACAGATCACCTGAGTCAGCAGAAACACCACAGGCGGAGAAGGTTCAGTGAGGCAGTGATCCTTTGAACTGACGTCTCTCTGACATGGAGAAACTCTGATGGGAAACCCCTCAACAGCTGCCCCCTGCCCTTGGAGCCAGAGTGTATCTGACTCTAAAATTCTGACATGGTTACACAATCACCTTGGTAGATTTCTTAAATTATTCCTGCACTTTTTTTTTTTTTTTTTTTTTTTTTTGGTTTTTCGAGGTAGGGTTTTTGCTCTAGCCCAGGCTGACCTGGAATTCACTCTATATTCTCAGGCTGGCCTCGAACTCACGGCAATCCTCCTACCTCTGCCTCCCGAGTGCTAGGATTAAAGGCGTGCGCTACCACGCCCGGCTGCACTTTTTTTTTCAAGGTAGGGTTTCACTCTAGTACAGGCTGACTACAGCGAGGCCCTACCTCGAAAAACCAACAACAAAAAAACAGAGAGACAAGCCGGGTGGTGGCACACGCCTTTAGTCCCAGCACTCAGGAGGCAGAGGTAGGAGGATTGCCGTGAGTTCGAGGCCACCCTGAGACTACATAGTGAATTCCAGATCAGCCTGAGCTAGAGTGAGACCCTACCTCAGAAAACCAAAAAAAAAAAAAAAAAAGGG
>PVKW010038383.1:0-19842 GCA_004027895.1 Orientallactaga bullata
CCCCAGGCCCTACAGAGCAGAATAGAGAAACAGAAAAGTTGCCCTTGGATGACTTGCTGGGTCCTAGAGTGACTTCTGCTTTATAAGTTCCTTCTCTATAAAATCGATATAAAATAGTTAGCTCACTATATTGCAGTAAGGGATTAAATTAACATATGCAGAAACATTTGGTACCATGCATGGATGACAGAGATATCAAACTGATTTTTAGTGGGTTATGAGTCTATTTCTGATCTTTTCTCATGTTGTGTCTCTCTCACCACACTGCAAACCCAGTGCTCTTCTCTAACAAAGTACCCAAAGGGCCTTCAGGTCTAAATGCCAGTGTCACCAAAAGTCTTTTCCTTGACACTATATCCAAAATTTCAACTCTCAACCTGGATTCCTTTTTTTTTTTTTTTTAAAAGTATGTGTGTGTGTGAGAGAGAGAGAGAGAGAGAGAGAGACAGAAATCAGGTACATGTAGTGGTCATAGGACAATCTCATGTGCTATCCTCACCACTTTTTTGAGACAAGGTCTCTCATTGGCTTGGGATTCACCAATGACGCTAGACTGCCTGGCCAGCCAGCTCTAAGGATCCTCCTGTCTCAATCTCTCCAGAGTAGAGTTTAGGTGCATGCAACCATTCTCAACATTTTTATATGTTTTGGGGATTGAATTCAGGTCCTCATGTTTATAAGGCAAGCACTGTACCAAGTGAGCTATTTCCCTAGCCTCTCCACCTAGATTCTTTATATATTTAAGAGTGAGAAAGAGGCAGAGAGAGAGAGAGAGAGAGAGAGAATGGGTGCACCAGGGCCTCTGGCCACTGCAAAAGAACTCCAGATGCGTGAACCACCATGTGCATCTGTCTTACGTGGGTACTGGAGAATTGAACCCGGATCCTTTGACTTTGCAGGCAAAAGCTTTAACTGCTAAGCCATCTCTCCAGCCCTCCACCTGGATTCTTACTGCCATTTCCTCCTGCCTTAAGGATCAAACTCACACAGACCTCATATTTATTTAGTGTGTGTCTTAGGCATCTCCCGCACCACAATGGAAGTGTTTTAAGGTCAGGGACTGTTCAGTTCATCAGTCCATCTTCAGCAGCACATCAGGGCCTGTAGTGTGTGCTCACAAACAACTCACGTGTTCTAGCAATGAACTCTTTACTTTTCAGATCCTCCCCCAGTGCTTCTCTCTCTCTGTGTGTGTCTCCCTCTCTCTCTCTTTCTGTCTGCATTTCCATCTTGAAAGCATAACAACTACGACAGAACAAGGACTCTAATTAGAGAAGGCAACTGTCCAAGAGACAATCTTGAAGGTGCTATTGTTTTCTTGTTTTGACCTTGCAGCAAAGTAAATGAGGCAAGAAAAGTATTGTCTTCCTCCCTTTATATGAATTTTCTCTAAAGCTTAAGGATTAAATTAACAGACTTACTGATCAAAATGATTTTATGTCAAAGGGAATTAATTTATGTGAATACATAATCATTGTATTTATATATTAACAATATGGACATTGAAAACTCATACTGCAGATATAGACATAAAGATGACCACACCTCCAAATTTTATTCCTACCAACAGAGCTGATAGATATAACCTTACAGACAGCAAGAATGAGGAAATGTTTTTAGAACCAAAACATTTGACAACCATTTCTTGACACCAGTGCGGAAAGATGGAGCTAGTCACTACCAGTATCAATCATCTGAGGTCACCTGCATGGAAGTGTGAAGAAGTAAACTTCCTTTCCCTACATCCTCCTCCCCAGCTGTGGGTGAGGGCAGGCATATGCCCAAAAACTCAGAAATAACGCCTGTTCCAATGGCATCTTGTGTGACAATAGCGAGCTTAACTTCAGCCTGTTGCCAGGACTAGACTTTAACCTCTTTGGGAATCAGGTATCTACCTACTATTTAGAAGATGAAATGTGAATTTCTTTAACATTGAATTCATAAATCTACATTTGCAACATTAGGGGTTTGTTTCTTGGTGGTCCTATCTTCAGGAGGTACAGTAAGTGAGTAAGTACAGTGCTCATTTTAGCAAAATAGCCAAGCTTCAGGTTATGAACTATTGAACTAGACCATATGACACCTTAAAGCCCTTAGCCAAGAAAAATCTCTCTTAGATATAATAAACCAGTGATAGTAATTGAATACTAGTAACTATATGAATGTATCATCCTTGATGGTCAACAGATTCTAGGTTTGAATATTTAAAAATACACAATGGTATAGGTAAAGTTTTTAAAGGATACAGAATACTTTTCATAAACATCATATTTCTGGTTTCATAATTTTAAAAATTATTTTGGGAAAAGATTTCAGGAAGTAAATTCAGAAAACAAAAAAAAATCTTTGGAAGATAAATTCAGAAGAGCCAAAGGAGTGAAAATGCATACATTCTGTTTAGAATTTTGATCAGTTTTCAATTTTTTAATAAAGCTCTAGGCAAATCTCTAACTTTTCATGAGTTTTTAAAAATTAATTAAGTTATTTATTTTAGAAGGAGAAAGCGAGAGAGATAATTGGCATGTCAGGGCATCAGCCACTACAATCAAACTCCATATGCTTGAGCCACCTAGTGGGCATGTGCAATCTTGCACTTGCCTCACATTTGTGCATCTGGCTTACATAGGATCTGGAGAGTCCAATGTGGGTCCTTAGGCTTCGCAGGCAAGTGCCTTAACCACTCAGCCATCGCTCCAGTCCTTTTCATGCGTTTTATAAAGAAGGGGAATAGAAATCCTTGCTATACCTTTTCCTTTTATAAGACTAAGATGCAAACAGGAGTGACCAGATTGAGTGAGTCCTTGTGGCTAAACTGAGTCAACATTTCATTTTTGTTGTCCACAATAAATTCCTGTGTAGCTATCTACCCTTTATTATTCCTTTACAGGAGTTCACAACCTATCATAAGTGCAAATAGTTCATGGTCTATTCCTAAGGAAAAATGGCATTTAATTTAAAAAATGTGAAATGACATCATTTCTATACATTGAAATGGAGTTCAATGCACACTGAAATGTGCTCAAGTTTTTACCAAAAAAAGCTTAAGGACAAAAAATACTAATTTCAAGGCTGGAAAGATGGCTCATCAGTTAAGGTGATTGCCTACAAAGCTTAGTGACTCAGGTTCAATTCCTCAGTACCCACATCAAGCCACATGCACAGAGTAGCACATGCATATGGAATTCCTTTGCAGTGGCTGAAGGCTCTGGTGTACCCATTCTCTCTCTCTCTTTCTCTTTCTTTGCTTGCACATAATAAATAAATAAACTATTTTTAAATACAAATTTTATTTTAAAAAATGAAAATAACATCTATAGTAAACTTAAAGCAAAACAAACACAAGACCAAAACCATCAAACCACCAGATCATTACTCAGCTCTATAAACTCCAGCAACCACTATGTCCAACTCTGAGAACTCTTCGTCATAACATAAGATAATTACTGAAATTATTTAATTTCTTTGCACAACCAATTTAATTTCATCTTAACGGATTTTACTCCTAAAGGAAGTTAAGAAGGTATGCATGGTTTTTATTTTTTGTTGTTCCATTTTCAGAGACCTCCTCAAAATCAAGCCTGACCAACATCAATCATGCCATGTAGTGTGTGTGTGTGTGTGTGTGTGTGTGTATGCGCACGTGTGTGCGTACGTGTGCATGCTCATGTGTGAGAATGCAAGGTCTCCCCTTGTTCCCCTGTGTTCACCAGCCTAGCTGGCCCAAGAGCTTCTGGGAAATTCTTCTGACTCCACCTCCCACCTAACTGTAGGCATTTTGAGATTACAGAAGCTTACAGGCGTCTCCTGCTTTTATAGTTGGGTCTGTGAATCTGCACACAGGCACTCACACTTATGGGGCAAGGATTTTATCCACTGAGCTATCTCTCCAGCACCTAAAAATAAAATCTTTCAGATGAATTCTTTAGAAAATACAATTCTGGCCAGGCGTGGTGGCTCACGCCTTTAGTCCCAACACTCGGGAGGCAGAGGTAGGAGGATCGCCTTGAGTTCAAGGCCACCCTGAGACTATAGAGTGAATTCCAGGTCATCCTGCGCTAGCACGAGACCCTACCTCAAAAAACTAAAAAAAAAAATATGAAGAAGAAAGAAAGAAAGAAAGAAAGAAAGAAAGAAAGAAAGAAAGAAAACGAACAATTCTGAGCTGGAGAGATGGTTTAACAGTTAAGGTGTTTGTCCAATGAAAAGCCCAGTGACCTGGGTTTAATTCCCCAGCACCCATGTGAAGCCAGGAGAACAAAGTGAAGCATGTATCTGGAGTTCGTTTGCAGCAGCTACAGGCCCTGGTGTGCCTATTCTCTTTCCTTTTCTCTCTCTGTTTGTCTCTCCCTCTGCTTGCAAATAAATAAATAAATAATATTTTTAAAAAGAAAATACAATTCTAACTTCCCAGAACATCTGCAAGAAAGAAACTGACCTAGTTTTTCTCATCCAGGGGACCTGAATATTCCTCCTGACTTTAAGATTGGAAGTCCTCCAAGAACAGCCTAAAAGCAGAGAGCAACTCACATCGACAGCACTGTAGCACTTCTCAAATACTCTCACTTATTAAGGGCAGATTTTTCTTAGATAGGGTAATAAATGCTGGTAATAGGAAAGGGACTTGCTGCATTTGAGTTTAAATTATTTAGCACAATATCATTCTCGACTCTGGCAACATATTATTTCTACCATAGCTTTGGGTGAATATGTTAGCTGGGCCTCATGGTGCAGTCTGTAGTCCCAGCAACTCGGGAGGTTCACAAGTTCAAGACCTGCCAGGGCTACACAGTGAGTTTAAGGCTCATCTGCACAATTTCATGAAATCTTATCTCAAAATAAAAGGTAAAAAGAGATGTGGGAATGTAGCCTAGTTGTAGAACACTTGTATAGCATTGGGTTTAATCTCTAGTATGGTCAAACAAACAAATCATAATAAAAGCATCCTTTTTGACTTGTAATTCAGTCCACTGGCCTCTGAGTTACAAAGGTCATACGGAAATGAACTTTATTGCTGTATTTAATTGGCGAAGGCATGTTTAGCATACTTTGATTTTTAGAAAAATTAATTCAATAGTAACAGGATCATTTCCTTCTCTGGCCAAAGATGCATTCAGTAACCACTGAACTCCTACTCAAATACACATATGAATACATGATATTTTTTGGCCTCACGGAACTTACACTCAATAGTTTTCTTTCGATGTACATTTTAATACTATGAATATTTTAATGAAAGTGCATGAACATGACACCCTATTGGACGTCACCAAGAAATAAGGAGATGTAGGAGTGGGTAGTTGAAAGGAACTAGAGGTTTGTGTGGAGAAGCACACAGAAGGCAAGAGTAAGGGAAAGCTGGATGGAACTCCTTCAGAGGAAGTAGAAAGGTGACGCAGGGAGCTGGAGAGGTGGCTTAGTGGTTAAGGTGCTTGCCTGCAAAGCCAAAGGACCCAGGTTCAATTCGACAGGACCCACGTAAGCCAGTGGAGCATGAGCCTGGAGTTGTTTGCAGTGGCTGGAGGCCCTGGAGTGCCCATTCCCCCACATCCCTCTCTGAAATAAAATCCAATAAAAAAAGAAAGGTCATGTAGGAAGAAGGGTGAGAGACACCAGAACAGGAGAAGAAGGCCTTCTTACACATACAGGGGAAAGTCTTGCACGGAGACAGGATGGAAGAAGGAAGATCAAAGGTGAGCCTGGGAAGCTGGGCATTGAGAGGCGCTCCTCTATCCCGTGCACAGCAGCTGGCCTCTGCTGCTACTTTTTCTAAGGAGCCCAGAAGCAGGTTCTCTGCACACTGTTGTGAAGGCAGGGGCCGAAAAGGAGGAGACCAGAGAAGAGGTGAACTTTCAGGCTAAGTAGTTCAAGGCTTGGATGATGCAGGTAAACACAGTCCCCTAGTGAGTAGGGCTGGGTGGAGTTATGGAGCCAAAATACAGAACAGAAATTGGACATGTAGATTGTTCTTAGGGGTCTGCAAGGTGAATGATCTGAAAGAACAAAGGGCTAAGGGGATTGTACATGTTGGCTAAAAATGATTAAATTGAGGAATCATGGGGCTTAAGGCTAGAGAGACAAGTTATGAAAGTTTCCATGGAGTCCGAGAAACCAACAAAGGAGACCGGAGGGCTTATTCAACGACAAAGAGCAGGCGTGCAGAGTGTGAGACAGGGTAAACCAGAGGCATCGAAGGCTGTGCTCTGAGACTGGAGCACTACCAATTTATGATTCCAGAAGCAGAGTGAACCTAGGTCATGATAAGTCTATGGCCTGAGCAATAAGAACGTGATGTCATTCCTGGTTCTATACTATAACTATGCATAATGTTTATTCGGTGCCTTCCTCAGAATCTCAGGTAGTTAATGGCAAAGCCAAGGTTGGGATGGAGGCCTTTGCTGCTGAATCCTGTGATCTTTTTATATTAAATCATCTCATTTAGCATCTTTTCTATTTCACTCTTTGAACATGAAATAATAAAATGGAGATTTTGCTTTCAGACAAGGACCAAGTTCTAAGTGAAAGAAAGCTATAAATTTGACTTATCATGCAAGTGAAAGTGACAGTTTTATTTTCAGTATTCTGGCTATTACCTGGAGTGTGGAAGCTTATGAAATTCTGCTAAAATGTATCTTTGCATAGTGTTTTCTTATTACAGAAGCATTAAAGGCAGCTAGCTAGCTAGCTAGCTAACATGGCAACAAAAATAGTTAAAAACCATTTTACCTCATAAAACATAAATCCAGCCCAAAGTGGCATGTCTGCCATCATTTCTCAATAGCAGATCCAACTACCTGTCAACTACAAGGCACGGTCTGGATGATTTAGGAAGATAAAGCAATGTTAGAGCGCGTATTTTCAAGCCAGGTACATTTCTGGATGCAAATGTGAATATGAGATTCCTTCAGATGTTAATGGAGCTGTCATTTTCTTTGATTAAGAATCTCTTAGGCCCTCTATTACCGGAGAAGACAGAGCACCTGCTGTCGGTCCAATGGGTGGAGGAGATGGGGTCACATGGAGGAAATGGCAAACGAGGGGCTTCATTTACAATTGCTTACTGCTCTGCCAGTCTTGGGCAGCCCTTAGGATATTGACAGCTCTAAAGGCACACGTAATGAAACAATGGCGGTAAACATTGCCAACTTCCACCTTGAACAATTCGTCACAAAAACGACAAATGAGAAAATGTTGAATGTTCTGCCTGTGACATTCCTATTACTGCCCTCTGTTACATGTTTCCATAAAAGGCCTGTGGGAAAGCGTCTTCACACATTCTCACAGACGATTACTCCACAGCTATTTGTTTCACTCATTCTTGAGGCAGACAGGGTCTTCCCCTGCCAGCTGGGGCTTCTCCACCCGTCCAACCCACCTCAACACTTCTCTCCATCTAGCATCGTTACCATAGTTTCTCACAAACCTGTAACCAGCGGCTAGCTTTAGGGAGAGTGTACTTAAACCTGTAACCAGCGGCTAGCTTTAGGGAGAGTGTACTTACTAAGCTAAGGTTTACATGGATCACTGCCTAATGTCCGTGTGAAATAGATCCGCACAACCCCATTCGACAGCGAGGAGAGCGAGGCAGACGCCCTCAGTTGCAAGGGCTAGGTTCTCTGCCTTTCATATGACTACACCCAAGGTCACTGGACTTCTCCTCCATAATGCAAACACCATGCATTCAAAAAGACTTTCCATCGACTTCAGTCCATCCTGACCTCTCTTTTGCCACATGCAGCTCATTCCTGTCTGCACGGAAGCTCTGTGTTCTGGTCGTGATGGTCTCCTTTAGCACTTATTGGGGCAGGCCTAGGGGAGGCAGATGGCTCTGTCCATCTGAGATGGTGGTGCTGATGGAGAAATCAGCTTCTTTCACAGAAGCTGGCTTCAGTAGCTTCAACACCTCAAAGATTTGGCTGTAACCCAAGCCCTGGTCCCCCAACATGCTCCGGGATTCCTAGCAAGCAGGAATATGCTCATTTTCTATCTCTTTTGCTCAAATCTGATAGACTTGAAAGTCTGGGGGAAAAATATCAGGTCCATTAGTGACATCGGGACCCACTAATATTAACCTATTCCATCACATTCCTTCCAGGCCACGCAGCTAACTCGAAGGACAGAAGAGACTCCGGCTCTGTCAGCCATGGAAGGCAAAAAGAAGGCTGCACCTGTGACCAGACAGCCTCCAATCTGTGCCGTGACCCTGGGCAAATCACTCACTTCTCCGTGAGCCTCAGTCTCCATTAGGGAAACCAGAGAAATCATATCAAAGGCCATTATAAAACTAAATTTGCTAACATCAAAGCCTTGAAAATTTATACTGCTCTAAAAATGCTACAAATTTTCATTATTCGTCTACATTGGGAATTTCTGCCTTTTGCCACAGAATTCTTTTTTTTTCAGTCCTCTGTTACATTAATCAAAAATTGATGGTGCCCAAGACTACTATCAGATACAGTATGTCTTGTGTAAAGGCTTTAAATAACAATAAATGATCACAAATTTAATGTGTTACAGTACATCTGAAAGCAGATATGTCACCATAGAATGTTTATATATGTAATCAGCCAGTTTACAGGCAGGCAACAGTCCACTGGAGGCAAGACTATGCCAAAGCACCCACTGGTACCTGCATGGAGTCTGGAAAAACCTCAACCAATGGAAGGTACCAGGGCATAGGTATGAAAGCCTTCCAAAGGAGGAAGAAGTGAGGAATCGATTAAGAAATGATGATTCCAGCCGGGTGTGGTGGTGCACGCCTTTAATCCCAGCACTTGGGAGGCAGGGGTAGGAGGATCACTGAGAGTTTGAGGCCACCCTGAGACTACATAGTGAATTCCAGGTCAGCCTGGACCAGAGTGAGATGCTACCTCGCAAAACCAAAAAAAAAAAAAAGAAAAAGAAAAAGAAAAAAGAAAGAAAAAGAAATGATGATTCCAGAGCACTATGGGGCTGAGGAGATGGCTTAGTGATTATGACCATTTGTGACATCGGCATGAGGGCCTGAAACTGCTAGAGTTTAATTCCCCTGCACCCATGTGAACAGTTGTGACCCCGATCTTCGGGGAAAGTGAGATGGAGACCAGAGAATCACTGGGTCTTACTGAGAAAAAAAAAATAGCAGAAAAGGCGGCTATAAGTAAGAAGTCCACGAAGCATCTCCAAGAAACAGGGAGATGATGAGCAAAAAGCAGATGGTGCTGGAGATGTTCTCCTCTGGACTCTGTACACATGTTCACAGGATGAACACACTACACATACATCCCAGCGCACACCACAACACACACATGTGCACACCAAAAAAATAAAAAAGGCTGCTACGACTCATGTTCTGGAATGAAGCTACTCCTGCATGCTGTCAAAGACTTTAGATGACTGAACCTGGGATGGTTCCAGAACATACTGTCATAGTCGTCATCTTTACTGTTCCTATCTTGGGAGCGTTCTTCTGACCTTACGCAGGTGGCTATCTAGACAGGGGCATGAGAATGAAATAAAAGCTAATGCCAGATACTCATAAAGATGAGATTTTTTTCCCACATCCAACTCAAACCTGCAGAGCATATGCACTTAGGAGGGCCCAATGATCACGAACGGAATTTCACACACATGCTATCTGATACTTAATATAAATAGTGCATCCAATTTTACTTAACAAAATTACCAGGACTTGCACTCGGAATGGATTTTGTCTCTAGGCACTAATACTATTGATGCTTAAATCATTGTGAAATTGCCATCATCGCATCCCTCTGAATATTGAAACAGAATAATGGCCCATCTGTTGGGGAGTATTTTTGATTTGTTGCATTTAATATCATTTTTAAGCCAGTATGGAAAAGGGGAGGGGATCAAGTTGAATAAAAACCACTGGAAAACGAACATGAATAAGAGACCACAAAGCAGCTTTGGGGTATGTACAGTGGATCACCAAAAGATAGATCCCCGAATGGAGAGCCATGATAATGCTGTTCAAATAAGGGGCGGGGGCAAGCCCTTTCTTTGAGAGAAAGAGTATTCTGTGAGACAGAAAAATTCTGTTGTGTGTATTATCTGTTTGTGCCAGTTCTGTACTTACTAGCTCTGCCAAAGACAGACTTTAAAAAAGATGAAAGAGTCTAGCTTTCCTCTAGTCAATTTTCTCCATAACTGGTATTTTCATACTACTTCCACACGGTCACGGTGTTCATCATTTCAGCAGCTGGTAACAAGCCAGTGTCAGGCATGTAGTGGATACTGAGGAAATGGCTGGTTGGGCTCAAACTTTCTCTCTATTTAAATCTTCTAAGCCTAAGAGCTAGGGACCACAGAGGTCTGGGAAGCTGGTGGAAGACTCATATGTTCACTTGTAATGGTAGGTATGACTAAAATGGGGAGAGGCAGAGGGAAGGACAGGATGAAATTGAAATCATCAAAAGAACTGGCATTCTGGGCCTAATATTACCTGCAAAATACTAGATTTTCATTTCATAGCATTAAGAAACTACCTTTTGGGAGGCTGGAGAGATGACTTAGTGGTTAAGGCATTTGCCTGCAAAGCCAAAGGATCCGGGTTTGATTCTCCAGGACCCACGTAAGCCAGACGCACAAGGGGGCGCATGCATCTGGAGTTCATTTGCAGTGGCTGGAGGCTCTGGTGTGCCCATTCCCTCTCTCTCTCTCTCTGCCTCTTTCTCTCTCTCAATTAAATAAATAAAATATATTTAATAAAAACAAAAGAAACTATCTCTTGATAAGACAGGGAGTGTATGTATTAATATGTAACTACATATTACTGTGCTCACACTGAATTGTTCCTCCCACTTAGATAGTAAATCATTGCAGTCAGCATTGGCCCACCAGCATGAAGAACCTTAGAGCCGTATTTGACATCAATGTATAGGATTGGTTCTTTCTCACTCACATTTGCTGCAGGAAGGAAGCTTGGTTAGTTCCATTTTTGTGTGCAGGAAACTCTTGCCCAAATTTTGTCACAAAGCAAAGCAGAAATGGGGTTGGTGGGTGGCAGCTGCCTTAGGTTCTTGTGATGCCATCCAAATCCTAAATATTGTGAGACTCAGCTAGGATCTTACTGAGCAAGGACACAAACAGGCATTTAGGAAAATTGAAGTCATGTGGGGCAGATGGAAGCAGTTATATATTTTATAATGCACAATTTTCCTTGGGTAGAAGGAAATGACTCTCATTGAATTTGTCAAAATCACTGAAGTACATGGTAATATTAAAAGCAATCATTTTGTGCCTATCATCCCCAAAAAGAATAAATTGGACTCTGAAGGAGACTTTAACTAAATTTACCCTGGAGACCTGTGAAGGATGGATGGGACTCCTTCCCTTTGCCCTGTTAAGGGCCAGGTGTATCCCTTATGTAAATGTATGGATAACCACCCCCCCATCCTGCCCCAGATGAATCCTAAACAGATAACTGACTTTACTCATAAAAGACATATATATATATATATATATGGAAGCAACTGTTATGGCAGACTCAGTGGGTCTGGGAAGATCTCTGTCTGAAGGTAAGAACATCTCTTCGCTCCTTCCTTCCACCCTTGGATTGTCCGGTAAGTCAAGCCCAAACCAAAATCTACAATGAGGTCTGAACTTCCTCCTTTATTACCGCAACCCCTACTTTGTACTTAGGACCAAAGACCCAAGCTATGTCGTATGTAATGGTGCATGCTGGTCATCCCAGAGCTTGAGAGGCTGAGGCAGGAGGATCATGAGTTTGAGGTCAGCCTGGGTGACACCTCAAAAGGACAGAAAAGGGAGGGGAAAGGGAGGCAGCTAAGTTAATTTTTTTTCCCATAGAACTGATTTTAGAAGACACCTTGTATTATTTAGTTTCCCATTGTTGTGATAATATCACTGACAAGAAGGACCTTCAGGGTAAGTTTATTTTTGCTTGCAATTTCAGGGGATGTATTCCAATATGGCAGAGAAGGAGGGCGGCAGGACTAGGAAGCCATCTGGTCACATTGTACCCACAGTCAGGAGAGAAAGCGAACGGGCAGTGGAGCCACACTATAAAACACCAAAGCCCACCCCCACTGACCCACTTCCTCCAGGAAAGTGTCACCTCCTCAAGCTACATGACCTTTCCACATAGCTCGATGGGCTGAGAACCAAGTATTCAAATATATATGAGCCAGTGGGGGACATTTCACATTCAAACCACTACACTCCTTTTAAAAATTTCTCTCAAAGCACTACTCAGCAGTTAAAGGTACTTGTTTGGAAAGTGTGTCTGTCTCAGTTCAGTTCCCCAGTACCCACATAAAGCCAGATGTACAAAGTGGCTCATCTATCTATGGCTTGGTTGCTGTGTCAAGAGGCCCTGGTATAATGCCCGTTTTTTCTCTCTCTCTCTTTCCTTAGAAATAATATATATATATATATATATATATATATATATATATATATATATATTAGTATCTCTCAAATGTAACAGCTAATAAAAGAAGTTTCAGCTGGGTGTGGTGGCGCACACCTTTAATCCCAGCATTCAGGAAGCAAAGGTAGGAGGATCGCCATGAGTTCGAGGCCACCCTGAGATTACATAGCAAATTCCAGGTCAGCCTGAGCTAGAGTGAGACCCTACCTTGAAAAACCAAAAAAATGAAAAAACCAAAAAAAAAAAAAAAAGTTTCAGCTGGCAGGATAACCAAGACCCTAAGGGAATTTTGAATGATAAATATTATATTTTCCATCATCTTCCCCAAGGGAAACCCTCATCAACCAAATCCAGCCACCTAGTTCCTCAAAAATGAAGCTTATAAAATTAAAAATTAGGTGCTGGGCTGGAGAGATGGCTTAGCTGTTAAAGCACTTGCCTGTGAAGCCTAAGGACCCAGTTTTGGCTCCCCCAAACCCACATAAGCCAGATGTACCTGGTGGAGCATACATCTGGAGTCCCTTTTAAGTGGCTAGAGGCCCTGGCATGCCCATTATCTTTCTCGCTCTCTCTAATTAAAAAATTAATTAAGTCTTTATGATTGGGAAACTGACTTTATGAATAATACTCTGGACATGCTAGTAGTGGAAAGAATGTAGCTGGGCAGCCTTCCATCATTTACACAAAAACAGAACTGGAAAACATTTTTAGTGTGCCTTCCTCTATCTGTTTGCTGGACAAAGGCTCAAACAATCAGACATTAATATGCCCATTTGCACTTCATTTCTAACAATCTGCCTTTAATGTGTTTAATTCACATCAAGATGTAAATGACTAATACCTACATTACATTTTCGTTTCTTTTATGCATACATTCATTTTAACAGGAAAATGATAGCAACTTCTAGCTTCTGTAAAAGACACCTTCCATCACTCATTTATACTGACCTTCTTAATGTACACTGGCTACATTCAAGACATTTTATAAAACATGAAAGTAATCTGGAAAAGATAAATTGACTTTCTTCCCATCCATTCTCCTATTCTTCTTACCCCAATGTAGCCCAAGCTGTCTTCAGTCTCCAGTTCTCTGGCCCTTTCTCTATCACATCACTACAGGATGAAAGGACAGTGAACAAATTTATCCCATATGAGGTTCTTCCACTAGGAACGCAGAACTGAATTCTTAAGGTTTATTTAATATTTGCTCACTCCTGCCCATATCTACCACAGAATCTCACACCTAAGCCCAGATTCCCTACTTAGAACTATAAATTCAATTTTTAAGTACATTTATCACCAAAATAAAAGTTAGGTATAAACATAACCTATATGTTTTGCACTGTGTTCATGCTAATAATCCCTAAATATTTGCTTTTTGATCAAATTTCCCCTCCTGAATGAAGATTCTTACCTAATGCCAAACACAGGCACATATACCTACTTATCACTAAACAAGGAACATTTAAGGCCTAAATAAAAATTCTGTTTGTTTCTTTAGCATATGTCCATCATTTTGTGATAAAGTTTGTGAATAGTAATGAAAAATAAGGAATTAATTCTTTTAATTTTATCTCATAATCAAAGAAGGGCTGGAGAGATGGCTTAGTGGTTAAGGCACCTGCCTGCCAAGCCTAAGAATGCCCATTGGATTCTCCAGGACCCACGTTTAGCCAGACATAAAGTGATGCAAGGGTGCAATGCAGCACTTGCCCACAAAGGAGCACATGTGTCTGGAATTCGTTCACAGTGGTTGAGAGACTGCTGGTGCACCCATTCTCTCCCTCTCTCTCTCTATATCTATCTCTATCTCTCTTTTTTAAAAAAAAAAAAAACAAAAACAGAAATGATATGCAAGGGAAGTGAATTGCAGAAAATGGGATTTGGGTTTTCAGTGTGATCAGAGAAGATAAATATGTTTATTTGTAGTATGCTCATGGATTTGAGAACTGTGATTTGAAAAGTAGAATAAAAAGTAATTTAGATGCAGATTAATCACATGGAGTTTACAATGATTCAAAATGACAAAGCCATTTTGAATGTATCTGAAAATCATCTAAGAGTTTCAAAGCCACCTCATCTCAGCCTTGTTACCTAAATTTAGAAAATAAACACATCTTTTAAAAAATTAACTATTTTGTTTATGTTAAAAAACCTTTATTTTATTTTATTTGTTTGAGAGTGAAAGAGAGAGGGAGAAAGTCAGATATATAGAGAGAATGGGTGCACCAGGGCCTGCAAAAAAACTCCAGATGCATGCACCACCTTATGCATCTAACTTATGGGATCCTGGGGAATCGGACCTGGGTCCTTTGACTTTGCAGGCAATTGCCTTAACCACTAAATGCTGTCTCCAGCCCCTGTTTATTTATTTATTTATTTATTTTTTTGAGAGGGACAGACAGACACACACACACACACACACACACACAGAGGATGGGCATGTCAAGGCCTTTTGCCACTGCAAATGAACTCCTGACACATCTATCACTTAGTCCATCTGGCTTTACGTTCGTATCTGGCTTTATGAGGGTGCTGGAGAATTGAACCCAGGCCATCAAGCTTTGTAACTGTGCATCTCTAACTGCTGAGACATCTCTTCTGCCCCCAATAAACACATCTTTTCCTGCAGATGGCAACCATTAGGTTATAATATGTTTATTCAATGTCAATTCAATTGGGAAAATAAAGGAGTGAAATTTCCCAAAGAAACATCTGACCACAAAACCTCATATAGTTAGAGAAAATATGAATTGCCACTTTGGATTATAGAAAATCCCGGGTTCAGATAAGCCAAGAAGACTTTTCAAGGTCTACACCCCTACTTCCCCTGAGGAGAGAGTCAATTTTTCTAAAATGGTCTGAGTTCAAATGCTAATGAGTTCCAAGTGATGCATCATAACTTATCTAGATCTAAGATAGTTTCAGACTCAGGCTGTGCATTATTTTGAAAGCAACCTGTTTTGCCAACACTGGATATAAACTTTAGCAATGTTTCTAGTCACTACCTAGGCATCACCTGCTCATCAACAGATTTTCAAACATCTTGCAGAGGCAGATTTCCAAAAAAGGCCTTGCTAGGTAGCCCAGGTACTTACCTACCATACTGTCTCTTCAGAACTGCTAAGGATAAATAGAATATTGTCTCATGAGTCAAAGGATGAGGCAGATTCAAGCTCAAAGTGTCTAAACCAGAACATTTCATGCCACAGGCTTAGAGAAGCAAAACTCATTCTAGTTCACATTCCCAGGCATCATGGCCGCTGCTTAGCATTTCAGAAGGCATTTTCTATTGGAAAGATATGGAAAAGCCATTATCACAGAAAATGTTTGCTGTGTCCTTTCTAAATTCTCTCTAGTTTTCAGATTTGTCCCATCTCTTCAGTTTCTACTTAGAGCGGGGCAGGCAGGATCTGATACTCTGGGAGAACTAAAAGGATGGTAGCTCTATAGACTCACAGAAAGGAAGAGAACTGCAAAATGAACTATTCTGAGACCCAAGAAAAGAGGCATTTAATAACATTGACACACAGGAAGAAAACAATAAAAATATAATTCCCAACAAGGCAAAAATAAAACGCAACCGCTGCTCTATTCCCTGACCTGTTTTGAGCCTGGCTATTGCTTTATAGCTCGTCTTGAAATTTTACTTCTTTCTCAAGTATGTCCCACCTGCTTCCTCAAGTATTTTGTCGACTTAATGTACATAAGAACAAAAAGCAAACAACTAGAAATTCTCACACCACCAGAAAGTCACCAAATGACTCAGCAATTCTCAATGCCCACAGTGCAGAGAGCTACCAGCTGAGAATTAAAATTAGAAGAAGCAAAATTTATAAAGAGGTGAGCTATCTGATGTGGCACAGTCCAGGAGCTGGAACATTCTGCTAAAAAAATAATCCAGAAGCAAATGGAGAGATGTCATTTTAACCAGGTATGATGCTTGGGGAAATCTCTTCTATAATACTCATGAGTACTCAAAAGCAAAAGCTGCAGACATGAAGGACGACGGGCTGGCCATGAAGAGTCCTGGGGACCTACTTCATAAGCTCCTCAAGAAATATTCCATCCTCCTATAGCTACCTTCTTCTAAGTGTCATGGTTGGAGAGCCTTAATGTGGATTAATAATTGTAGTATCATCTGACTGACTTCCTACTGACCTAACAAGAAACCATTGATTACTGTTGGAGGAAACGGATAGCTTCTGAACCATCGCCATTTCATTCTGAGAGCCGGGTTTCTTCATCACTCCATGTGTGTCCACTGCCTTCCCTGCAAGTAGTTTACCTGGGATGATGACTGGTGACGAAGTCACATGTAAATATAAACTAAAGTCTGAGAACGGTGCTGTCACGTTGGCCTCCTTCATGAGGAATGCTCCAGCCCACCAGGGTGAGGGTATGACTTGTGTTTTCAGTTCAGTGTGAAAATAGCACTAGCCAAAGAGCTGTTGCCGAGATACATGCCGCCTTCCTCAGATCTGCACATCCGTTCCCCACTTTCTTTAAACTTGAAAGCCCCCAGTCAAACTATTTACTATGGATGGAAGCTGGGCTGGCAAAGCAAGGAGCTGCAGAGTTGCGGCCAGGAGAGGAGAAATAAAAATCATGAAGGACACAGTTGGAGCCTGTTTCATCTCAAAGGAAGGCTCTGCTCACCAATGTGCTGGGGACTACAGAGATCTTAGTGTCCTGGAGGAATCAAGGAACTACAGAGGTGGTACTAATGAAGGTCTCTGAGACTAGAAACTCATTCATTATCCATGGGCTCAACTGAAATGAAGTTTTAAATGAGTATATGCAACTGTCCATAGTAGCAGTTGTAAATTTATTCACTATCCCAGGAGTCTAAATCTCAGTTCTGCCCTTAGCACTTGAACCACTTTTGGACTCGGTGTCCTCATTTGAGAATGGCAATACCTCATTCCCCAGATAGGAGCTGAGGAAGTCCATGTGACATACAAGGTAGATGCTCACAGAATGACCTCTGTCTCTGTCATAGTAGCTCTCTTTGAATCATATTTATACCCATCACAACACTGTCCTTGTGATCTTCTCAGAATGGAAAATAACGTGCTGATGGCAATGAAAGCATGCTAGACATGACGGGTACTTGAGGATGCGTGCCACTTGCAAAGCCCAGCTAGGGTTTCCACTGGCAGCTAAGAGCCATGGAGACCAACTGCCCAGAGCATCTTCTCTCAGGGCATTAACACCCCATTCATCTTTGCCATCAACTAAGCTGCAATTGATCTTACCCTGTGGAGTGGAGTCATCCCTACTCTTTCGTTCCTGCCCAGACTGATCACATTACACTACAAGGGGAGATGGCATCCCATATAAATATATATATAGCTGAGGCAACATAGCTTCTCTCCACCTCCGTAATACCAACTGCTGGTTGAAGTTCTGGTTTCATTGCTGATGAATCTCATTCCCAAGGCACAAGTCAGAGAGCCTTTTATAGACCCTGAATTCAGACTGTCCCTTGCCACTATAGACAAACGTATCATCTTGTGCTAACGGATCAGTGCTTCCTGCCTTCATCTTCTTTCCACCGCACGAATGACTGATGTTCTGCACCCTTATGAAAAATGATGGCAGCAAAATAAGAAGCATATGTGTCATCTCCAGCCAGACACATGGGCAGTAAAATCCAGCTATCCCAAAGCTCTGTGGCCGTATCTCTTAATATCTCTGAGCAACTGGAAATGATAAAAAAATCTTTTATGATTAATATTTTATCTAGAACTCCTACTACGGTGAAAAAATAGAACAAAGAAAAGGCACGATCCAAACCCTTCGGCATCAATAAATACGGAACCCGTAAAGAGCTACTCTATCCCACTAATGATTTCCCTGCTGACCTAAATCAACTTTCAAACAATATGCCAGTAATAGAGGCCGAGGAGATGGGAGCATGACTGATTTGTTTTTCATTCTGTTTACTAATTCCCTTCACCGGTTTCCAAGACTACCCTATAAGTCAAAGAACGGTGGGCCGAAAGGGACCCTGCCCTCAAAACAGCTGTCTAGTTGGGCGTGGTGGTGAACGCCTTTAATCCCAGCACCTGGGAGGCAGAGGTAGGAGGATCGCCATGAGTTCGAGGCCACCCTGAGACTACATAGTGAATTGCAGGTCAGCCTGGGCTAGAGTGAGACTCTACCTCAAAAAACAAACAAACAAAAAAAATCAGCTGTCTATACCAACCGCACAAGTCACCTACGTCGCCATTAAAAGCAAACCCAGGCCAGACTCCTCTTGGTTGGGGGTCAACTAAGTTCCAAGTTGCAACAGTTAAAAGACATTTCTTCCAAGCAGGACCCACCAAGATCTCCTCTCCGTTTCTACTAGGGACTTCTTCCCAGAACATGCTCAGTTCTGCCCAAGCCACATGGCTCTTGTGATTTTTTTAAATTTTTAATTTTTTTTCATCTGTTATTTTCAGAAACTCTGGGAGACTTAACTATCTTCCTAGTGAAGCATCAGATAAGGCAAGTTAATGATAGTAATCTCATTACAATTTTATAACCAATTATTCCTATTTACTCACACATGGCTCAGGAGTTTTGTCTGTTTCCTCTACGTACACAAACACATACACACCCACAGTCCTGCACACTGACAGAAATGTGCCATCTCAGTTTGATTTCTCCCTAAGAATGTCCAGGTGGAGGGAGGGCTAATCAAAATCTAAGAGGATATAAATAAGTCATATGGAAACCTTCTTTTCTGGACAATGGAACACTCAGAAGCAATAGATTGTTACTAGAAAATTTTCAGTCCTAGAGATGGGATCCCTTCCAGTGAGCTGTTGGCCAGGGAGGCCACAGATACCCCCAAAACATTACAGGCCATTGCTGAGGCCCTTGGTTTCCCACCAGGAATAGATGGTAAGACCCTATTGCTGAAGACTCTACATGCTTGGTCTGCAAGGTCACTGAGAAATCATGCTGCAGCTGAGCTGAAAGCCTCCTCTATGTGGACCAGCTGACAGATTGCTGCAAAAAGCTACATTGAATGCACTTCAATGGGAGAGAGAGAAATCACCAGTGAAGATACTCAACAGTGAACACTGCAAGCTTTAAATTTGGCCAGCCAGGTCAAATGAGCCAGTGGGTGCAATACTGGCATGTCTGTTATGGGGAAAACCAACTGCTCTCTAATTGGACTGAAGGCCCACTCCATGGGAGGGAATACATCCCTAATACTGAAAATGTACCACAGGGGTAGTTATGAGCCCTAAGGGTGTAATGTCTGCTGCTGTCTGGCTAAATGTATATACTATGCTCACCCAACTGCCCAGTAAGCACTTCTCTTAATGTACATACCCAAATATTAATGCTACTCTCACTTTTGGTTAGAGAAGCTTCTCTTTTCAGAGGATGGTGACCTTGGGATGACTCAGAAGGCACATTGGGGCTGAGAAGAAGGGACAGAGGAGTGTTCA
>PVKW010038384.1:0-19835 GCA_004027895.1 Orientallactaga bullata
TATGGTTTTCAACTATAAAAACTCGGCCCCACAGCTTCTCAGGGCTCTTCACTTCTCCTGTGTGAGAACTCGGTGTGGAGCCCCGAAGCTGCTTCGGTTTCTCAATAAATCCTCTTGCTGTTTGCATTGAGTGTTCTCCGTGTGAGTGTCTTCGGTCTGGTCGAATATCCCCTGGGGGCCCGAAAGGGGGTCCCTACAAAATCATCATAATTAGTTGGGCATGGTGGTACATGCATATAGAACTAGATTCTTGGGAAACTGAGACAGGAGCATCATTTGAGCCCTGGTGTTTTAAATCACCCAAGATAACATAATCAAAACTCTTTTCTGAACAAAAATAAATCCCCATAACTCCATTACCAAAATGATAAAAAGAAAAGGGAAAACCAAAGTAGAGAAAATTCGTTATAATTTCATGGTTTATAAGTACAGTTTAAATGTATAAATAAAATAGTATGTAGAACTTACATACATATATCCAATTACTCTAAAAATGATTTCGTTTTAACTAAAATGCAGTAGTATATTGTTTAATTTCCATGCGTGCATGTATGTTCCATAGTCTCTCTTACCCTTGTTAATAGCTTTATTCGAATGTCACCAGATAAAACACAAGGAATAATTTCAGTTTTTTCCATATTCATTAAAATTTACTTTGTGTCATAACATGTGATCTATTTTATGAAAGGTTCCATATGGTTTTGAAAAGAATGCATATTCTGAATCATTTGGACGACATGACTTGTAAAAGGTCTTTAGGTCCATTTGTTTCTTGAAGTCATTTAATCACGATGATTCACTGGGGCTGGGGAAATGGCTTAGCAGTTAAGGCACTTGCCTGCAAAGCCTAAGGACCCTGGTTCGATTCCCCAGACCCCACGTAAGCCAGATGCACAAGGTGGCACATGCATCTGGAGTTCATTTGCAGTGGCTGGAGACTCTGGCACACTCATTCTCTCTTTCTCTCTGCCTCTTCCTCTCTCTCTCTCTCAAATAAATAAATAATAATCAAAATTTAAAAAGATGATTCTCTGTTTACTTTTTCCCAGGATGACCTGTCAACTGGTGAAAATAAGATATTGAAGTCACCAACTGCTCTTGTGCTATCATTTTATATTGATCTGGGACTTGTCTAGTAGAGTTTGTCTAATGAAATTTGGTATAGCCTTGATCATTGCAACTGTGTTTATAATGTAATGTTCTCTCTTGACTGTACCCTTCATCAGTATTATGAGACCTTCTTTATCTCTTCTCTCTAATGTTGATTTAAAGTCAAATATTGGAAATGTGACACCCGCTTGCTTCCTGGGCTCATTTGCTTGAAATACCATTTTCTATCCTTTCATCCTAAGGTAGTATCTTTTTATGTGAAAGTGTGATTCATGGACACCACACAAACAGAGGAATACTGCCTTTTTAATCCATCTGGCTGGTTTGTGTTTTGTTCTTAAATGAGACCGTTTGCTTTAAGAGCTGGTAGTGAAAGGAGCGCATTAACTCCTGTCATTCTGGGTTGACTTTGTAGTGCCTTGTAGTTCCCTGTTCCTCTCTTATACAAGCTCTTACCTAAGTGTGGCTTAGGTCATTCTTTCCAGTGGCCTCATCGAGGTGCTTTGCCTTATCTTCAGTCTGAAGGATTCGTTCAAGTGTTTTTCTATAGAGCTGGCTATATGGCTATGAATTACTTTAATCTATTTTTAAAATGGAAAGTCATTCTTCTTCAGTTATGACAGATAGCTTTGCTGCGTATTGGCAGTTGTTGCCTTTTAGTTTTCATGGCTTTTAAAACTATTTTTATTGAAAAATTCCATAATTATTGGCAGTAAACCATGATGCTTCCCTCCCCTCCCCCACTTTCCCCTTCTCAAATCCACCCTCCATGATACCCCCTTCCCCTCTCAATTAGTCTCTCTTTTATTTTGATGTCATCATCTTTTCCTCCTATTATAAGGGTAGGTGGTGCCAGGTACTGCAAGATCATGGATATCCAGGCCATTTTATGGATGGAAGATTGCATTATAAGCAGTCCTACCTTATTTCACTGTCACTGGGGTCCATTACTATGGGGGCCCATGGAAGAATTATGTTGCCTTTATTTTTTCATGGTTATTATATGACTACATTGGGAATTGTGCATCTCCGTTTATTTCATTGCTTAGATTTTGTGCTAGTTTTATCAGCTCGATTACTGGGTGTGTGGTTGACACGTTACATCTTCATGATTGGAACGGAAGGTGTCAGGTGGGGTCTCGCTATTATTCCCAGATACAACACTAATAGTAGGAGTGATCAAAGATTGGGGGGGGTATGCCTGCTATGTAAATTTCATCGTGGTCAGTTAGCAGTGATGGCCCCTTTGACTTCCGTAACTGGATAAAGGCGTAAGGCTTACATGGCCTATCCTAGGATTTCAGCTACTTAGTACTGGGAGGAATGTAAGGCAATCAGCACGCCTTTTCTGTTGTGCTGGCCGCTGCTTTGCTGCCATCAGAAACCAGTTACTGCAGCCTTCCAACATGGACTGGAGAGCAGCTCTCCAGGGATCCTCCAGACCTTCAGTGCTAGCTTGAGACTGCTTAGTGTCCAACCTTGGCACTGAGCAGCTTCAGGGTTTTTAAACCCTCCAGCCTGCAGACAGCCACTGTTGGACTGTGAGCATGTACTGTGTATAGGCTAACCGAATAAGTTCCCTTTTTAATATGCACATGAACACAAAGATGTGTGTGTATAAACTTATATTCATTCTATTGTTTCTGTTCCTCTAGAGAACCCTGACTAGCACAGATGATTTATTTATTTATTTATTTATTTATTTATTTATTTATTTATTTATTTTTGTCAAGATGAAAATGTATTTCTTTCATACTATTAATTAAAAACAAGCTTGTAGGGCTGGAGAGATGGCTTAGCTGTTAAGGCGCCTGCCTGCTAAGCCTAAGAACCCAGTTCCAATCTCCAGGTCCCACGTTTAGCCAGATGCAAAGTGACGCAAGGGCGCAATGCCACACTTGACCACAAGGGGGTGCATGCATCTGGATTTTGTTCACAGCAGCTGAGAGGCTGCTGGTGCCCCCATCTCTATCTGTCTTCCTCTCCCTCTTCGTGTCTCTCTCTGTGTCTCTCTCCAAAAATAATAATAATAATAATAATAATAATAAAATAAAAACAAGCTTGTAAATGTAGTCAGCTGATACCATTAACTACTTTTAGACAAACGTATTTTGTTATAAGGAAGTCTACGACGGGTGAATCTATTTATTTTTACAATATATATAAAGTATTTTGAGCATATTCTTACCTCATTACCTCCTCTTGATCCTTATCCTTTGCATAACTATTCCCACTTCTACGTTGATGTCCTGCTGTGTATGTGTGTGTGTGGGGGGTGTGTGTGTGTGTGTGGATGTGTGTGGATGTGGGTGTGTGTGGGTATGAGGTCATGTGCGTATGAGTGTATATGTGTGTGGATGTGGGTTTGTGTGGGTTTGTGCATTTGTATGTGTGTGTGTATGTGTGTGTGTGTCCCACTAAATTTCATAAGTTAACTAAGGTTACTTCGATGAACATGGGTAGGTGTTATTAACTGGAGATGTGCAACTTGCTAGTGGCCATGTCACTTAAGAAAATCTCTCCTCCTTCGCCAGTAACCACTAACTGTCAGGGCGGGCTGGGACCTCACCACCCACCATCCACCCTCCATGACCGAATGCTGATGGGTTCTATATGGTGCAGGTAACCCGACTTGCTGTGATTCATGAGTGTGGTGACCACACCATATCCGCAATTCAGTGTTCCACAGCACTCCCCCCTGCCTCTGACTTTTTCATCCTTTATTATTCATCTTCTACAGCATTCCCTGAGCCTTGGCTGGCTAATATAGATGTCCCATTTAAGGATGATTATTCAATGGTCTCTAATTCTCAGCATTTTAATGAGTTTTAATGAATCTTGAGTCTCCACTGCAAAAATCAGCTTCTCTCAGCAAAGCTGATATCAGCACTAGTTTATAGGCACAGTCATAAATATTCCAGATGCACTTTGGTGGGAACAACAGCTTTCCCCATTGGGCCTACGGGGTCCCATCACAGGTTTTTAGGTTGTTAGAAATACATAGTTATCATCTCTAAAGCACAGTACGCTGAGAACTTGAACTCAGAGAAGTACCACAGACGAAGCTCTAATGAAACTGGATTCAAAATAGAATCACAAATAGAAGAGAACCAATCCAGTCAAATTAAAAGTCAGTATTAGCCACAAAGTAAGTAATTCGACCTGCAAAGGCAGCAGACATTAGGGTCAGTACCTGTGTGGAGTGTGCAGACACTGGCATAGCACTGAAGTTACTTTCTCACTTATTAAGAAAGATAGCCACACATATTCTCCTTAACTTTCATTTAATTCTTTTGTTGAGCACATGAATTATTGCATAGAAAATTTACCAATTTATAGAGCATTAAGAAAACAAACTCGGCGGGGGGGGGTGCTGAGGAGATGATTCAGTGGTTAAAGGTGCTGGCTTACAAAGTCTACTGGCCCTAAGGTTCAATTCCCCAGTACCCACATAAAAAAGCCAGATGCACAAAGTGGATCATACATATAGAGTTTGTTTGCGGTGGCAAGAGACCCTTGTATGATCTCCCTTTCTCACTTGCTCTCTCTCTCTCTCCCCCCCTCCTTACAAATAAATAAAAGTATTTAAGAAAACAAGCAGGGACTGGAGAGGTTGCTCAGTGGTTAAGGCGCTTGCCTGTAAAACCTAACAACCTGAGTTCGATTCCCCAGTACCCCCATAAAGCCAGAAGCACAAAGTGGTGCTGGCGTCTGTTTGCAGAGGTGAAAGGCCCTGATACACCTATTCTCTGTCTGTCTCTCTTCTATGCCTTTCTGTTTGCAAATAAATAAAAGTATTTTTATATTTTATTTTTATTTATTAATTCGACAGAGAAAGAGGCAGAGAAAGAGAGAGAGGGAGGGAGGGAGAGAATGGGCATGCCAGGGCCTCCAGCCACTGCAAATGAACTCTAGACGTGTGCACCCCCTTGTGCATCTGGCTAACGTGGGTCCTAGGGAATCGAACCTGGGTCCTTTGGCTTTGCAGGCAAACACCTTAACCACTAAGCCATCCCTCCAGCCCACAAGTATTTTTTAAAAAGAAAAAAAACCCACCCATGCTATTAATCCAAAGATTAAAAAAAAACTATCCATCCAAGTTATATACAAATGAAATAAAAATATATTTCTAGGGCTGGAGAGATAACTTAGCAGTTAAGGCTCTCTCTCTCTCTGTGTGTGTGTGTGTGTGTGTGTGTGTCCTGAAGCCTGACACTGTACTTTACAAATTGTTGATGGTGAGTCATTCCTTTATTCTTGCATCAAACACCATGTTATGTCCTTCGGTCCTGTTCTTCCAGAATCTTCCTGAGCTCTTCTCAGTGGCTCGTTCACTTCTAGTCATGGCGCTGAAGGAGCAGGAAGATCATCTGCTTTTCTACAAGCCTGTCATGTGGCTCTGGGATTTATTTTTCTTTCCAAGAGCACTTTAATTGCTGTATTACCCTTAATGAGGCTTGCTTCAGCTTGCTGTTGGCTAGAATTAAGATAAATGAGTGACAGCAAGGGTACATGCAGGTAGCTGTGAGACCAGTGATGAGCAGAAGGTGGTTGGGGGGAATGTAAAAGCATGCTATTTCTATGGCACTGCCCACGAAATACATGGTGAAGAGGATGATGAAAGACCACATCACGGTCACTGCTTTCACATGGGCGGCCGTGCTGACGTCTCTGAGTCCTGGGACATTTAACTGCATCTGCCTGCTGTGTCTCCAAAGGGAAATGACCAACAGAATACATGCAACCAGGGTGACCATGAAGAAGAAAATGGATCCCAAATTGAAAAATACTTGGTAACTAAAGAACTCCCTTTTCTTCAGCTGGACCTGCCAGGATGTGTTTCCGTGATGCATTTTACTGTCATTAATCATGTTCACAGCTTGTAAGACAGAATTCAACCATGATGCGAACAGGCATCCCAGCAGAGTAACAAAGACTGCGTCGATTCTTCTCTTCAGCCAGAGAAATACGCAGTGGGAAAAATTTGCTATCTTTAGGAAGTAGAAGACGCTGAGGCTGGTGGCAAACCAGATGCTCAGCTGATTGACGATCACCCACAGGTAACCAATATACACAATTAGGTTGCCAGAGGTTAGCATATGGGGAGAAAGTACCTTCACATACCCATCTAAACTTATTATCCATAAGAGGGAAATTCTGGAGATCGCCAAGCCGGTGAGGAGGAAGTCGATCTTGGAGAACTTCCTGTTCTTGACATAGTCAGTGAAGTTGACAAATGCAATAAATCCGTTCCCTAAGACCCCCAGTGCTGACTCTGTCATGGCGACAAACAGAAGGATGCCTTCCACTGCACTAAGCATCTCTGCCAACCGCTAAGACTGCTTCTGCTACAACTAGCTGACCTGCTGCAGAACGTCCCAGGACTGCCTGCTCAGGGAAGAGTGAGCTGGCCTTCTCAATGTCAATGACAACACACAATGCCTTGGGAATGCTACGGCTGAGCCAGAAGTACATTCAGTTCCGTCCTGTCACCTCTATATTTCATCTAGTGCATCAATATATCCACGCTCAATGCATCTTGCAATTTGTTAATAAGCAAATGAAAGTTTCTGTTTCATGAATTTTACTTGTCTCCCTGGAGACCACTTTGCATTTAATAGACTGGATTATGGAGCAGGAGTGTTAAGATAGAAGACACAGCAGAAACCGACATTGCATTTCATCTTTTAAAATACGAAATCATCATAATTAGTTGGGCGTGGCTGCACCTGGCTATAGTCCTAGCTCCTTGGAAGGCTAAAGCAGGGGAATCGTTTAAGCCCAAGAGCAGTATGGTAACAATAATGAGGGTCCATTTCAGAAAAATAAAACAAAATAAGCATCAACAATAACACCCCTCCAAAAGCAAAAAGACCAAAATTATCCTAATTTACATTGGCTAAAATTGCAGTTTGAATATGTAAAAATAGCATCGAGAACTGATAGTAAATATCACCTCATGTCTCCACTGTTGTGGTTTATGCGCGTTCTCGCTGCCTCCCTGCTGGTCTAATGTAATCTAATCTAATACGAAGCAGTCCATTTAGCATGCCGCCCATGCCTCTGCCTCTCAGTGCATGACCCTGCACATTCAAAATATCACCCTGTCTTGTGCTCACTGAAGCTCTACCCTGACAGGTATAAACTTAAGGCTCTTGTGATTCATGTCTTAGTTTTTAAAAAAAATATATTTTATTTTTATTTATTTATTTGAGAGAGAAAAAGAGGCAGAGAAAGACAGAGAGAGATAGAGAGAGAATGGGTGCCCAGATGCTTGCACCCCCTTGTGGATCTGGCTTACATGGGTCCTGGAGAATCGAACCCGGATCCTTTGGCTTTGCAGGCAAAGGCCTTAACTGCTAAGCCATCTCTCCTACCCTACAATGTATTTTTGAATATATTTCAATTGAAATCCAAGAACACTTTTGCTCTTTGTTTATCTTGTGTATAGTATCTGCGCCAAATTCTTTTGCTACTGTGTGTGTTGTTTATTATTTCATTCTGTTTTAGTACGCAATGGTTCTATTCACACGTTGGTCTCCCTTTGTAAGAATGGCGGTATAAACCTCTTTTTTTTTTTTTTGGTTTTTCGAGGTAGGGTCTCACTCTGGCCCAGGCTGACCTGGAATTAACTATGTAGTCTCAGGGTGGCCTTGAACTCACGGCAATCCTCCTACCTCTGCCTCCCGAGTGCTGGGATTAAAGGCGTGTGCCACCATGCCCGGCTCCGGTATAAACCTCTTCTGAACTGCTCTGAGCACTACACTGCTCTGCAGAGTGACTGCAATCCTTCCCCAGTTTGCGGTTTACAAACACCGGGCAATTTTGTTCTTAGTAGCTTCCAGAGAGGTCAGGCAATGTAAACAGGTATCTGAATAATCTATTACATACATACATACATGCATGCATACATACATACATACATACATACATACATACATACATACACACATACATACATATCTATACATACATACCAGTCCATGGTTAAATCCACAGAAGAAAATCTATGCTCTGGGTCTAGTCAAGTTTGCAGCGACAAGCAAACCCTTTCAGTCCATGCCCTGCTCAGTATGCCTTCAGCAAGAACATGGAGGTCACGGTTTTTCTACATGCTTGCTACAAAAGAGCATTCCTAATTTTAAAATGTTTGGCCCATTCAATCTTAACATCAACACAACGAATTGCTTAAAATTGCTATGGCTGATGGCTGGTAAGGTAAAAGATTTTTCAGATTTACTGGTATTTCCATGAATTACTCATTACTGGCTGAAAATCCTCTATTTGTTGTTCTCATTTTCTTAAAATTTTACAAGAAGTCATCATTTTATGAAAATGAATCTTTATTTTGCAATTATTCTCCCCTCTGTTATCAATCACTTTTGTATTTTGTTCATGAGTGTATTAGGGGTTTGTTGTTATATTTTGTTAAATATATTTTATTTTTTTGTTTGTTTGTTTTGGTGTTTTCAAGGTAGGGTCTCACTCTGGCCCAGGCTGACCTAGAATTAATTATGTAGTCTCAGGGTGGCCTCAAACTCATGGTAATCCTCCTACATCTGCCTCCCAAGTGCTGGGATTAAAGGTGTGCGCCATCACGACCAGCTCTATTGATTTTTTTTAATAAAAAGGTTGTACTGTTATATCCCCTCTCCCTGTCCCCACTCTATTGAACATCCTCTTAGGTGAGTTTATTGGTATTCACTGTGGGGTCATGAAGGTCTCAGTCAGTCTCCGGGAGGGGCAGTGCTTCGGGCTAATCACACCCACCCTGAGACTCTTACAATCTTTATGTTCAGTTAGTCTACAGATTCTCTAACAGAGTCTACATTTTTGGATCATTCAATATTCAAAAGAAGCCGCAAAGGCCAGGGGTGGTGGCGTGGGCCTTTAATCCCAGCACTTGGGAGGCCGAGGTAGGAGGAACACTGTGAATTCGAGGCCTCCTTGAGACTACATAGTGAATTCCAGGTCAGCCTGGGCTACAGTGAATCTCTATCTTGAACCACCCTACCACCAAAATAAAGAAGTCACTAATGGAGCAAAGAGTGATGCCTGGGTTAGAAACCAGGACAGAGGCAATAATTATATGAAACACACACAGGATATACTGCTAAAATGATTCTGCAGGATCCTTAACACTGGCTTGTGCTGGGATGTTGGCATGCACACAAAGCTCTCATGACTTCAGAGTCCGTAAAGCAGTGCAGTTTTATTGAGAGATGATAAAAGTCTTTTGTAAGATTGGAGGTGGGGCATAAATATCTAGACTTATGCTACAAAATAAAATAAAAACTCTATAATGCAGTGTGACTTGGAAAGTTAACAGACCGTGGTAATCATAGAACCCAGAAACAGTGGAACAGACATGATTTTGAATCAGTTCAGATATTCTTAGCACAGATGAGTGACATACTTGTTTGGTGACAAGATTACATAGAGCTATGGTCATCAAGATCTTCTATGTATTAAAAAAATCAGTAACTGAAGAATAGCAACTTTATACTTTATTATCATTGCCAGAGTTGTGTTTTGACTTCTGTAATGCATAAGTATTCACGCTCTCCACCCACCCTTTCTATCCTATGCATTCTCTAAAAATGCACTGTAGTTTAGTAGGAAACTTTCCAAAGCAGCTGGGCTTTATTTGATACTAAATAAAAATATTTTTTAAAACTACAAACAACAACAAAATAAAACATACAAAATGCCCAACGACTTGGAAAGCCGTTCACCCATCACAAATTGGACCTCTGCCATTATTTCCTGTAGCTGTATCCTTGGACTGCTTCGAGCTCTTACGTCATATTGAAACCCTAGCCCATACAGGGGAAACGACTCCTGGTGTCCAGTCCTTTTCCTTTTCCTGTATCTCTATAGAAAACCTGCAATAAGGGGAGGAAGAAAGCAGAGATTTTTTAAATATTTTATTTTTTATTAATTTATTTGACAGAAAAAGAGAGAGAGAGAATGGGCACGCCAGGGCCTCCAGCCACTGCAAATGAACTCCAGACGAGTGTGCCCCCTTGTGCGTCTGGCTAACATGGGTCCTGGGGAATCAAACCGGAGTCCTTTGGCTTTGCAGGCAAACACCTTAACCACTAAGCCATTCCTCCAGCCCAGAAGTAGAGATTTTTAAAAGTTTTTTTTCATGTAATTGTATGAGACTGTCAAATTCAAAATCTACAGGGTAGATGGTAGACTATAAATTCAATTAGTTAATATGACAATCTTGAGTTCAATGGCTGGAGTACCATGCAAAATATCTATATTATATTTTGAAGGCAATATTTTTTCCCTACAAGAAACCTGCCTTTGTTATTAAGGTGACCAAACACATTATAGCTTACCTTTATTATAGACTATAATCTACTATATTCAAAGTGAACTAAGTCAAGTAATACTGTGCAAATATCTTTGCACCAACATGTAACTAACTGGGCACCTTAGCCTCGCCAGTTTGACATATAAATTTTACCCTCAGAGTCCTTCTCCTTCTGTTGTCAACTTGGTGCACATACACATCCTCATAACCTATAACTTGCTCAAATAAAATAAATATAGATCAAACACCTCCACATATCATGGCATAACTATCTTTAGTGCAATTGAAAACCCACTGTCAGTTTATGTCCATTGCATAACAAAATACTAGATGAAAAACAACATAACATGAAGAAATTTGACTTTGATCACAGTTTGTAGAGGTTTTCACTTCACTGTTGCTCAGTCTGCACTGAGGCAGTAAGATCACAGGTCTAAAACACATCATCACGTAGCGTCCAGAGAGGGTGTGAAGGAAGCAGGAACGAGAGTCCCCGAGGTCACACCCCTGAGGACTCACTCCCTTCAACTAGTCCTAACTTTACATCACCTTCTAATAATCCATCTAGTTATGAATCCATCCTGGGGTGATCTACTGATGTGGTCAGACCCAGGACCCGGTCACCTTCCAAAAGCCCCATCTCTGCTATCATTGTATGCTGATCAATCCTTCAACATATGAATTTTGGGAGAAATTTCAGATGCAAACTGTGAGCCTTGTCTTTCTCTAGAAACATATGGCAAGTCCTTGTGTAAATGTTTAATCTTCTCAAGGATATTCTGTAACTTAAAAACCAGGATATAGGGCTGGAGAGATGGCTTAGAGGTTAAGGCACCTGCCTGCTAAGCCTAAGAACATCAGTTCCAATCTCCAGGTCCCACGTTTAGCCAGATGCAAAGGCACAATGCCGCACTTGACCACAAGGGGCACACGCATCTGGAGTTCATTCACAGCAGCTGAGAGACTGCTGGCAAGCCTATGTCTATCTGTCTTCCTCTCCCTCTCTGTCTCTCTCTGTGCCTCTCTCCAAAAAAAAAAAAAAAAACAAAAACCCAAGATATAAAATTAACACATACCAATACTATGGTAGGAAGAGGGAACCAAAGACATTGCATATGCATGTACATGTGTTTGTATAATAAGGAAGCAATTCTCATAACAGTCAGAATCCTTGTTTCTGCAGTTGGTCATGTGGTCATAACTGACGTCTATAATTGCCTTCCCAGTCTGAGTTCACTTTGTCTACGAAAGCAGGTTAACTAATTCAGATTCTTTATTCTTTGTCTGATTTAACCAGAGCATGATAATGCTGAGATGTCACACACACACACACACACACTCCCAGAGCTTTTTTTTTTTATTTGCTATTTTTACAAAGGTAGTAGTCTTATAGCCCTCTCTCTGCTCCCCGCCCATCTCACTCTCTTCAGTGGGTTTATTGATGTTTGTTGTTGGGGAATTATGGCCTCAGTTAGTCTGGGGGGGTGGAGGCAGGTATTGTGGCCCAAGCTATGTCTACCCACCCTGTGGCTCTCTTACAATCTTCCTGCTCCTCTTCCGCAATGGTCCCTGAGCACTCGTGGGTGTGTTAGCAGTCTGGTTTAATGTTGAGTTCTCTGTAGACTCTGGGTTTCTGATTCAGTGGGTTTTTTTTAAAACATTTTTAAAATTTTTATTTATTTATGAGAGAGAGAGAGAGAGAGAGAGAGAGATAGCTTGAGAGAGAGAGAGTGAGCACTAGGGTCTCCAGCCTTTGCAAACAAACTCCAGAGGCACCCACCACCTTGTGCATCTGGCTTTACATGGGTACTGGGAAATTAAGCCTGGATCTTTTGGATTTACAGGCAAATACCTTAAGAGCTAAGCCATCTCTCCCACCCTGGATGTGTTTTGAGTGACCACAATGTCTGTTGCCATTCCCCTGGAGCTGGTTGTCAGGCTACCTGTGGTAGCAATACTGTGTCACTGTGTCCTGTGCAGTTTCTCCTGGGCCCCGGCAGATGTGGCCGAGGTGTCACACCTTACAGCAGACATCTGGCTATCTTCTCCTGCCATAGAGCTGGGTCTTGTATCTCCTCAGTTTTCTCTGCCATCTGTAAAATAAAATTAAAAAATTCTCCACCCAAGAGTGAGAATAGCTTGGGTTAACGTGCATATGCATAGTATTTGAGAGAACTTTTGGCATGTAAACTAGCTTTTCTTATTCTGACAGCAGTGAAGGCTTCTCTCTGGAGTCAATGAGCTTTCTGCCCATGGGATTTGGACTGGGTTCCCAAAACCAAATATGAGTTCTTTCCCACGGAGCGGGCTTCATGTCCAAGACTGCATGCCACTACTGTACCAATGTGTGCTTCTTGCTCAGCTGGTTGATTGGTTTTTTTTTTTCATTTTTTTCCTGCTTGTTGACCACTGTCCCCCAGCAACTCCTGTAGTGCTTTCCAGAACTATGAGGGCTAGCCAGGAGGGAGCTGATGTCCCTCACAGTCCCTGCGATGCCATCTCCAAGATCCTAGCTACCTGACCCCTGACCTCTGGAAAGAGACTGAGTTCACCAAGTCTCCCCACAAGGAATTCACGGACCATCTTGTGAAAAGCCACACCAGAGTCTCAGAGCAGAGGACCCGGGCTCCAGCTGTGGCTACCACACAGGGATCTTATACAGAAAAATAAAAGTGAAATAAACCTGTTAAAAAATTCTTAGAGTTTATTTATTTAAAATTTTAAATTTATTTATTAGAGAGAGAGAGAGCAGGAATGGGAATGCCATGGCCTCTAGCCATTGCAAATAAACTCCAGACACATGTGCCACTTTGTGCATATGGCTTTTGTGGGTTCTGGGGAGTCGAACCTGGGTCCTTAGGCTTCGTGGGCAAATGCTTGAACCACTAAGCCATCTCTCCAGCCTGAATTTATTTTTTAATAATGAATTTCCTTCTTAATTAAATCAAAACACGTAGCTATGCCTGATGATACATACCTGTACTCTCAGAATTCAGGAGGCTGAGGCAGGAGGATCACAATTTTGAGGTCACCTGAGCTGCTTAGCAAGCTCTGACAAAAGAAAATCAAACAAATACCTTCCCTCACAAAGATTCCCCAACAAATAAAAAAAATTTAAAGAAAAAACAGTTTAAATCTTAATTAAGGGAATGCTTTATAAATTGGCACATCAAATTCATTAATACAGCCTTTTCTATTGCTTTCGCTAATAATAGAATCACAACAAAGAAAAGTTTAATTTAAATTTATTCTTCTTTACCTACTCTTACTTTTTTCAATGTATTTTCTTTATTTGATAGAGAGAAAGAGGCAGAGAGAGAGAAAGAGAGAGGGAGAGAATGGGCATGCCAGGGCTTCCAGCCTCTGCAAATGAACTCCAGATGCGTGTGCAACCTTGAGCATCTGGCTTACGTGGGTCCTGGAGAATTGAACCGGGATCCTTTGGTTTTGCAGGCAAATGCTTTAACCACTAAGCCATCTCTCCAACCCACCTACTCTTACTTTTGAAGTCATAAGACATGAGTTCAAATCCCAAAGCTTATATATTTATGATGAAGTCACCACAATATGGTAACAATAAGATTGATAACAATAATAGATATTTGTATAAGTTTTGTGATGACTACATTGCATTAACTACCCCACATCATGAAGGGTATATCATAGTCTGTCTATACGTCTTTTTGAATATTTATTTTTATTTATTTGAGAAAGAGAAAGAGGGACAAGGGGCGGGGGGGGGGGGGGAGACAACAGGTGCAACGTGGCCTCCAGTGGATACAAACAAACTCTAGACGCATGCACCACCTTGTGCATATGGCTTATGTGGGTCCTGGGGAATCAAACCTAGCTCCTTTGGCTCTACAGGCAAGTGCCTTAACCACTAAGCCATCTCTTCAGTCCTCTGTATGTCCTTTAAATACCATGGGACAGTCGCCGAAAGTTGTGGTGGGACTCAGAGAAAACAAGCCGTCTCCTCGCAGGCCTTCAACGAATTGTTTCTTCACGGAATGTGCCCCACTTTTTCTCGGGTTCCTCCCCTCCTTGGGGGTAATTTTCTCTTGAAGCAGGATTCGATTTGCTTCAGTAGATGGATGGCACTCGCTTCAGTTTTCTGTTCCCTCGAAAGGGCGGGTTGCAGGACAGAGCAATGCTATGGTATCCGTAATGATCACACATAGGAAGTTGTCCCGTGTGGAGGAGGACCAGGTGATCACGAGTGTGTCCAGGTAGTGCACAACTAAGAGAAAGACAAAAGAAATCACGGGATTTCGGGCCCTCATGTGAACCTCTGTGTTGTAGAGGTCTCCAGACCCTCATGTGCTGATGCGTCTCCACAGGGAAAAGATTAACAGGACAAAGGATGCGAGCAGCACCAACAGGGGGGTGACCATTCATTCCCACTTGAGGAATATTCACTTGCATCCAGTTTCCCACTCGAGTTTTTTTTTTCCAACTTGTGGATAGTTACCCATCCAAAACCTAAACAAACTGATGTTCAGCAGGTGACTGAGCAGAGACAGAAGGGACCCCAGTAGGATGGTGTGACCCACCTCATCCTTGTCCTGTCTCGGCTTGGACCAGAGAAAGCAAGGGTGAGAAAAGTCGGACAGCTTGAGGAGGTGCTGTGACTCATCTCATCGTGGTCTTGATCGGATGCATCTGAAAGTGCTCGGAGCGGACCGCTCTTCCCGTGTTGTCTTCAAGGAGGACGCATATCCGGCTAGTTCTGGAGAGGGTAAACACGCGAGGAGAAAGATCCTGCGTGACCCACTCAGCACAGCTCGCTAACGCAATGAATCCATTTCCCACAAACCCTGCCATGAATACGAGACCTTCAATGGCTATTAAAACATTTTGTGAATACGCCTGACATATCTATCGGCATAAAATACCAGCTGTTTCTGTCACAGCTGATCGGTTTGCTTCCAGATCACTCTTGGAAAATGTCACAACTGCTGAGATTGCTCTTTTCAGGAATTTATTTTAGAATCCTTTGTAGACTGAACTAAAAAAAAAAAAAAATCAACACTGACAGGAGAAAATACTTTTGGTGCCTTCATAAAAGCTACTTCTAAGCAACAATCCTTGGATTCAGTTGACCATGAAACATATCTTCGTGCCGCTGTCACAGGTTGGAATTTTCATTTATGTATTTAGCTTGGGGCAGAACTGTTGGCTGACTTGCAAATAAGATTATATAACATTGTGTTTGTATTTAATTCCTCAAGCAGGAAATCTTTTTTTTTTTATCTAACAATGAAAAATACAAATTACAACTGTAAATTCGTGCAACCTTGCAAATTCTGACTTCTGAGTTTAAATATTATTCCCAGCGCCCGCAGTTGGCTGCAACCATAGTTTTGAGATTCCTGAGGGGCTTCAGCTCTGTGGTTTGTGGATTGTAAAGTGTCCCCTCCACTCTCGCATGTGTGGAGTTGAGCCTCATTCTTGGTCTCCAGCTGCTGGGCCTTTGGAGCCTTGCTGCAGGTGGAGCCTGAGTTGCTGCAGACAAGTCTGAAGGGTTCTTAGTACTTGGTTACACTATGGCTGGGATCAGTTCTGAAGTCTGTCACCGGCACCCTCTGCGGGGTGAAGAGATGGCAGTTCAAGTCTTCCCTGAGAAGTCATGTGACACGTGCTCATGGGGCAACATCACAGCCCTGAAGGCTTCTGTATTTTTGGTCTCGTAGGGACTTTTGGCTTTTGCCACAATGTCCCAAATATCATAGCTTCTCAATGTCTAGATTGTACAGATTGCTTATTTTACCTGTTCATTTCTGGAACCAAACATGTATCTCAAGTGGAAGCTTCGTCATGGCAGAGAACAGACAGCAGGATGACACATCTGGTCATATCTGCTGGGTGGAAGCAAAAGAGTGAGATGGCCAGCACTGGCCAGTGGGGCTGGATTACCAATTCCCAAGGCCGACTCCAGTGACACGCCTGATCCAGCAAGCTCCACCTGCCAAAGCTTTCACCATCAGCAAGAGTCTTAATCTCCAGCACACGAGGCTAGGGGGAGCATTTCACATTCAAACCACCACAACTGTTGAATATGAGTGTTCCTAATGGTACAATTCGATTTGAAAACCATGGAAGATACAAACGTAGGTTGAGTTCATATGCTAATAAAACAATTCTGTGTGGGGATGGAGATATGACTAAAGACTCCCTTGCCTGATGGTCCAGGTTTACTTCCCCAGGACCCACGTAAGCCAGATGCTCAAAGGAGTGCACGCATCTGGAGTTCATTTGCAGCAGCAGGAGGCCCTGGCATGCCTATTACCTTTCTCTCTTTCTCTCTCCTTGCAAATAAATTAATAAAAATATTGAAAAAAACAATTCTATAGAAAATAAGGTCAGATACAAAAATATAAAGAATAAATAAATTATTGAAAAATACTTATGACATTTGTAACACATACAGATCACACTCATAATTCAAAAGGAGATTTGATAACGGAATATAAAGTTGTATGGTCTTATTAAAAAGAGACAAAGTGTATGACTAGAAAAATTTCAAATTAAGAAACTATAGAGATGGTTCTGTGGTAAAGGGACTTCCTGTGATACCTAACGACCTGGGTTTGATTCTCCTGTACCCATGTAAAGCAAGATGCACAAAGTGGTGCATGTGTCTGGAGTTAGTTCGCAGTGGCTGGAGGCCCTGATGCACCCATATTCATTCGTTCTGTCCCTGTCTCTCTGTCTCTCTCATTTCTAATAAATAAAGAAAATAGAGTACCTCAGGTTCTTTGGAGATATCAAGGACACCATGCTTCCAAAAAAAGGCTCACCCCTGGGAAAACCCTAGAACTTTCCTTTCACTCCCTGTTCAACACGACATATTAAGATTCTTCCATCAGCGTGCTTTAGCTTGGAGGCAACTGATAATTAACTTGGGTCGAGGAAATTGACCTTGGCTACCTATGCTGACCAAGGCAAAGCCATAGTTTAAAATTTTAAAAAATCTGTAAATACCTAGTGCAGTTGGATTGGAGCACGCTTGGGTATTGCTGCCGACGGCTAGACCACTGGTAGTTGCAAGATGTATGGGACTATTGTTAACATAAAATACTATTATCCAAAACAAGAAAGGAAAACTAGCCAAAACCGCACACATGTCCAGCTTTCACCTGTAGATTATACTCACACATATAGATATTTTAAAACTATTAAAGAAAATAAAACTAATGAATGAGAAATAGCAAGTGAAACAAACAAAAGAACTAACTTATAAGAACAGTGCTGGAGGCAAAAGAAGTCACTAAATGTGCTCGCCACTGCAAGTGGCTTTCAGATGCTTGTGCCACTCTGTGGACCCAGCTTTATGCATGGCTGGGGGACAAAACGTGGGCCAGCAGACTTTTCAAATAAGCACCTTTAATGGCTGATCCATCTCACCAGCCCCTTCACTGCACTTTAAAGAATGGGTTGTGTCAGTGCTGAAAATTATTCAATTATAATGCTTAAGGTACTACTAATCAAAATCTTATATTTTTGCATGTTTCAATAAAATATAATTCAATATATACATCAACTTCAGTTATTTCCCCAAGTTCACAAGGTTTTACAGCCATTGCCGCTAACCACTTATATATTACGTTCAGTCTCCAACACTGAGATTGCCTGTAGCTTAGTCCCAGCCCACTGCTTTGGCTCTGACATCTGTGGGTCAGCTTTCTACGTTAGACACTTCACATATTGTCGGACTCAGACAATATGCACTTTGTTGCTGGAAATCTTTCATATACTAGAATGTTTGTGAAATTTGTTTTCCCCTGTGTTATTTTAATTTTATTCATTTTAATTTTGCTTTTAATGGACTTTTATGGAATAGGATAGATGCTTTTTTCATTTATGTATGCTAATGTCCAAGTCAATCTAACATATATATATATATATATATATATATATATATATATATATATATCACCTCAAATGCTTTTTATGGTCAGAACACAAACTTTTATCTTGCCAATTGTTAGGAATACAGAACAGTGTCATTTACTATAGTCACCATGTTGTACAATCAAGGTTTTCTCAACTGAAACTGCATTTCATATCTCTCTCCCACCCCGCTACTGAGCAATCTCTGGTAAGCATTCCCTAACTCCACATTTCTACTTTTTGACAATGACCTTGTAAATGAAATCATGTAGTGTTTGTGTCCCTGGCTTATTTCACTTCAAAACTTCTCTTATTTTCATTCAAAATCCTCTTTCTTTGAGCATTTATCTCAGTTGTTGGTCCGTTCTCCTTACTAAGGGCTCTGGGGATCGTGGGATGTTTTTCTTTGGCTTATGCTTTTCTCCTCAATTGCTGGTTGTGCTTTTGTTTTGAGAATATGCCATTTTATTGACCTTAAATATTTAACCTGTGTAGTTGTCCATGATTTTTTTTTTGCCTTTGAGGAGTTTCCAAGCTGAGTGACAGTGAAATTCAGTAGACTGCTACTGCTATCTCCTGGAATTACCTTCATTTGCTAGTGCATCTCTGCTCTTACAGGCTAGTGATGGCCAGGAGATTGTTGGAAAGATTTCAATTCCAAATTCCAAGTCTGATAAGCCTTCTTCTTAAATGTCAGACAACTTTCATTGTTATTTGAGGATTTTGCTGCAAAACCAACAAGCTATTTCTTGTATGAGGAAATAGTTACTATGGACATGTAACTCATTTCTGTGTTCACGTATGTATTTACATTTTTTAATCAAAGCTTAACATAACATTCAACATCTTTATTCTTCTCAACTGAGTGACTATTTTCAATTAAAAATAGAATATTTAACCTTTCTTTATATTTGTTTTTTTTTAACTTTTTATTTTTTACTTTTTATTATTTTTTTTTTTTGGAGAGAGATACAGAGAGAGAGAGAGAGGGAGAGGAAGACAGAGATGGGCGCGCCAGCAGTGTCTCAGCTGCTGAGAACGAAATCCAGATGCGTGTGCCCCCTTGTGGTCAAGTGCGGCATTGCACCCTTGCGTCGCTTTGCATCTGGCTAAAAGTGGGACCTGGAGATTGGAACCGCCAGAGATTGGAACCAGTGTTCTTAGGCTTAGGAGGCAGGCGCTTTAACCCCTAAGCCATCTCACCAGCCCTACATTTGTTTTTTAATCAGCACATAAATAGAGTTCGATTAGGTACCATTAAGGCATTGTCAGACACAATTTCTTTGACTTGATTTTCCTCCCCCTCCATTGTAGAGAGCTGCGAGGTGCCACGCCTTAAAGATGGCACTGGCTTCCGCCTTCCGCCTTCCCGATGGCGAGTGCTCTCCTGGATAAACAAGTCCTTATTTGGCTTGGGCCGTGATCTAGGCTTGCTTCCGCATATGTGGACCTATCTGCATTCACCACGTGGCTTACCAGGGTTGGCTGTTCAAAGGCTCCTTAAGCT
>PVKW010038385.1:0-19838 GCA_004027895.1 Orientallactaga bullata
CTAGTATTAGTTTTGGAAGCATGAAAAATGCATGGAGTGGTCATGAATTGCACACAGTTCCAGGAGCTGCTGCTGAGATGTGGCATGAGGCAGGGCATGAAGACCCTCAGGAATAGGCTGGAAGAGCCTTTTGGAAGATGGACCATGGTTTGTGTGGAGACCTGAAGATGTTTTGGATATACCAGGACTGTGCAAAAGGGCTACCGTGGAGTGCAGTGTTGGCATGGGATGAAAGTTTTCCCTGGCGACTCTGCCCAGCTGGAGGGGCAGAATTGGAAAACCTGGAGACTGTCAATCTATGGTTATATTGAACTTGAACTGCAGAAGTTTGATGACTTCTGATGGTGGCTGAGTTTGCATTGTTCTAGTCTCTCCTTGCTATGCCTTATACCAGTGGAAATGTTTACTCTGTGCCTTTACATGTTGAAAGTATTTAACTTGTTTGATTTTACAGGACTATCTTAAGTTGGTCAAGACTGTGAGAACTTTTGAAATTGGACTGAATACAATTTACAATGTGTGATAATTACAAATCTATTGGGGGCCAGGGGTGGAATGTGGTAGTTTGAATATATGGCCCTCAATATATTCAATGTTTTATTACTTTATAGTTCGCATCTACAATCACCTTGCTAGAGGCAATGTCACTGGGGGCCGATCTTAAGGCGTTAATGGTGGGTTTGAGATTCCACTGTAAAGATATGCAAATGTGCCTAGCAGGAGTTCCTGAAGTGTGCTGTGTGACCTTTTGGCTGTAGTTTTGCTCTGTGTGCTGTGTGGCTGGGGGCTTTGCTCTCTCTGCTTGGCCCTTTGAGAGCAGGTCGCTTCTTCTGCCATTATGGAACTTCCCCTGGATCTGTAAGCTTCAATAAATAATATCCCTTCCTCCATAACAGTGCCTGGTCTGGTAGTTCATCTCAGAGAACCTGAAGCTGTCTGCTACTTAGTTCCATAGTCTTTTTGCTAATTCTCACTTGTGTTTTGATTTTTCTTGGTTGATTTGCTTGCCAATTTGGTTTATTTTTTTTAAAAAAAGGCCTAAGAGAGGTCAGGGGAAGTGATTGAGTCATGGAAAGGTGGAGAGAGGGCTAATCAAAATCTAAGAGGATATAAATAAGTCATATGGAAACCCAATTTTCTGGACAATGGAACACTCAGAAGCCATAGATTGTTATTAGAAAAATTTCAGCACCATGGATGGTATGCCGTCCAGTGAGTTGTTGGCCAGAGGGTCACTGATACACCCAAAACATTATAGGCCATTGACAAGACCCTTGATTTCCCATCAGGAATAGATGGTATGACCCTATTGCTGAAGACTCCACATACTTGGGCTGCAAGGTCACTGAGAAATCCTGCTGGAGCTGAGCTGAAAGCTTCATCCATGTGGACCAGCAGACAGAAAGCTGGAAAAAGCTATGCTGGATGCAGTTCAATGGGAGAGAGAGAAATCACCAGTGAAGATACTCAACAGTGAACACTACAAGCCTTAAGTTTGGCCAGCCAGGCCAAATGAGCCACGGGTACAATAGTGTCATGTCTGTTACAGGGGAAACCAACTGCTCTCTAATTGGACTGGAAGCCCACTCCATGGGAGGGAATATATCCCTGATACTGAAAACCTACAACAGGGGTAGTCATGAACCGTAGGGGTGTAACATCTGCTGGTGTCTGGCTAAATGTATATACTATGCTCCTCAAACTTCCCAGTAAGCACTTTTCTTAATGTTCATACCCATTATTATTTATTATTATTATTATTATTATTATTATTAATGCTGCTCTCACTTTTGGTGAAAAAAGCTTCTCTTTTCAGATGGCAATGACCTTGGGATGACTCAGAAGGCACCATGGTGCTGAGAAGAAGTGACAGAGTAGTGCTCAGCAATGAAATATCTCTAACACATCTTCCAAGGCTCAGGGTCCATTGCAGAAGAGGTGACAGAAAAATACAAGAGCCAAAGGAAGGGTAGTACTAGTTACAACGTGCTCCTCCAGACACAAAATGGCCCGGATATCCATGGCCTGACACTACCTACACAAGACCACCATAATAGGAGGAAAATATCATGACATCAAAATAAAAGAGAGGCTGATTGAGAGGGGGAGGAGATATGATGGAGAGTGGAGTTTCAAAGGGTAAAATGGGGGGATGGAGGGAATTACAATGGGATATTGTCTACAATTATGGAAGTTGCCAATAAAAAATAAAAATTAAAAACAAAACAAAAAACAATACCTTGCTTTATTTTCTTTTCGTGTGTGTGTGTGTGTGTGTGTGTGTGTGTGTGTGTGTGTGTTGCATCCTGATATTCATATGAACATACCTCTGTATAGAGACTAGAGGTCAATGTTGGGTATCTCCTTATTAGCTTCCGACAATATATTTTGAAAATATATCTCTCATCAAAACCAGAGTGCACAAATGGGGTGTAGACTAGCTATCCAGGACACCCAAGGAGTCATTCTCCTCATCTACTCAGTATTGAGACCACAGGTGTGTGGCAGCATTTACATGGGTGCCAGAGAACTGCACTCTGATCCTCACTTATTGAGGTTAGTGTTCCCCAGTCCCATGTTTTCTGTTTTCTAATTTTTTGTCATACCAATACTCTACTATTTCACTCTTTTTTATTATGCTTTATTTGAGAGAGAGCGAGAGAGAGAGAGAGAGAGAATGGGCCATCAGCTGCTGCAAACGATCTCCAGACATCCAAGTCCCCTTGTATGCATGTGTGACATTTCACACTTGTGTCACTGTGCGTTTGTCTTATGTGGGACCTGGAGATTCAAACATGATTTCTTAGGCTTCTCTGGAAAGCACTTTAACCACTAAGCCATCTCTCCAACCCTTATTTCACCCTTTCTACTACTTTGCATTCACTTAGTCATGCTATAGTCAATCCTGAGTTTTAGAAGTAGATATGTATCATTCCAGACCTCATTATTCAGATTGTCTGGAGTCACCTCTCTTGAGTGATTACTTTATATAATTTCTTTGTATATCTAATATTCACCAAAATTGTCATTCAATTATACTTTTCAGTTCTAAAATCTTGAGGAGGTTTGAATTGATTTTGACCAGATTTTAAAATAAGATAATTAAGCTTAAATTATTTGCCTAGCTATAAAACCAACATAAGCATTACCTACCTATAGGCATCTTATTTCTATATTATGATAAGTAAGACAATTGTCTGGTGAATTTGAATGATCATATCTGTTCCTTCACATGCTTTTTTCTTTTGCAAGCAATTTCACATAGGAAGTAGAATTATAATAGCAAAGTTGTTCTGCATGAGTAGATAATGAGAACTGATAAAGCTAAGTAATAATGTAATATCTCATTCTATTAGGTTCTAAGAAAGTAGTAAATTGTTCTCCTCTTGATGATTATGCTGTCATAATAAATTCAAATACATGAAGTAATCAGTCACTCCTCGGGGGAGAGTGGTCTGTGTTTGCACCTCCTCTAAATTCTCTTTATATATTTGATTGTAGAGTATGTTTTAATTGAACTAGACAATTTGTATACTTACAGTCTTAAAATTTATATATTCATACATCTCCTCTTAGTTGTAGGTGCTTTCTTTTTGGATTTTTGCTATTAGAAGATGCTAAATTGAATTGTATGAGTAAAATGAAGAAAGTCTTCACTGCTATGGTAGCATAAGAATCAGAAGATGGATACAACATATTTTGTATACTACTGCCCAGACAGTATCATAATTACTTTGATTATATGGCTTTATATCTGGCAGAAGAATTAAGTTACCATAAGTTTGGGTAACATATTTTCATGTTTCATCCATTACTCAAAGCAAATCTATTTTATTTAATTTAGTAACATATTTGTCAGTGAGTAATTAGCTAGCTAAAATTATTTTGTTAAGATATCATTTTGTAAATTCAAAAATGAATTAAAATAATATGGCAATGGAAAAATATAGTTTTCCTTTTTTAAATTTTGATATTATTATTATTTGTTTTTTTCAAGGTAGAGTCTCACTCTAGCCCAGGCTGACCTGGAATTTACTATGTAGTCTCAGGGTAGCCTCAAACTCACAGCAATCCTCCTACCTCTGCTTCCCAAGAGCTGGGATTAAAGGCATGTACCACCACACCCAGCTTAAATTTTGGTATTATTTTTATTTTATTTATTTTTATTGATTTCAGTGAGAGAGGGCAGATATATAGAGATAATGGGCACACAAAGGCCTTTAGCCATTGCAAATGAACTCTAGACACATGCATCTCCTTGTGCATCTGGCTTATATGGCTTCTGGAGGACTTACACCTGGGTCCTTTGGTTCTGCAGGCAAGCACTTTAACTGCTAAGCCATGTCTCCATCCCATAGTTTTTCTTTTTAAATATTCATATGACATCTAAAAGAGATGCCAAACCAATTTTAAACTGTTATATGTCTTTATATTGCTATGCATAAAAGATATTTACAAATCCATGGCCTTTTTATTAAATGTGTTCTGGTTTTGGTCCTATTAATTATGTGTGTGTATACTCTTTTAATATTTTACATATTTTTAAAGAATACATGTTTATCATTATAATTAATTTTAAAATTGTTAAGAATGTGTATGTATGTATGCACGTATCATCTATCTATGTAGTCATACATGGCTTAATGACAGGGAAATATTCTGAGAGATATGTCCTGAGGTGGTTTTGTTTTCATGGATCCATCACAGAGTGTATTTACACAAACCTAGATGGTGTAACTGTTAGATATTAAGAAAGCTCTCTCCTTCCTGTCTTCCACTTTCCAACAGTTGTCCCTAGGACTACAAGAATCCCTTTCGCCAGGCGTGGTGGCGCACGCCTTTAATCCCAGCACTCGGGAGGCAGAGGTAGGAGGATTGCCGAGAGTTCGAGGCCACCCTGAGACTACATAGTTAATTCCAGGTCAGCCTGGGCCAGAGTGAGACCCTACCTTGAAAAACCAAAAAAAAAAAAAAAAAAAAAAAAAAAAGAATCCCTTTCTACTTTAAAGAAATTGACAAAGCCTTACTTTCCCAGGGTCAACCTCCTCTTAGCCACACTCCCTGTGGTCCTCAGTGAAGATATGGCAATTCAAGACTCACTTCCCAGAAGAAATTTGTGCAATCTGTAGAACCCTGAGAAATTGCCACAAAATCAAGACTCAGATGAGGAATGCTCCCTGCACCATATGGACATAAATCAGAGGTGCTCAAGTCCCTTCCTCTCACCCTAATTCCCTCCTCCCTCTTCTGGAAGCCATGAAAACCACCTTCCTGCCCTTACTCAGGACTTGGAGGCATCATCCCTTTAGTCCTCGTTGGTATTTTGAATCTCCCGTCCCCTTTGCTTTGGGTCCCATTGCTTTCTACTGATGTTAACTATTATGACCAATTTACAAATGTCCATATATTAAGGTACCCCCAAAATACCTAAATTTAAGATAAATAAAACCTTGGACCCAAGAACCTGTCTGTCTTGGTCCTCCATTATGAACTTTAAACATAACAGTAACCTCCATAGTTAAATATTTAAATATGTAGGATTAGTATATTTATATTTTATAAATATATATATATATATATATATATATATATATATATATATATATGTATATATATGGCATTACATACCTATTGCTTCTAAAGCCACAATAAACAAACAACATGAAATTAAATTACTCAAAAAAATGATACAACTAAGAGTTGCTACACACAGGCTGTATGAGGTTTAATACACAGTATTGCTTTATAATAAAATTTTTCAGGTAGAACTATTGTTTTTTTTAAATAATGATTAGGAGTTCAGTGTAATAAACATGAAAACTAGTAACATCATTATCCATCGTTATCAAGTATCATGTACTGTACATAATTGCAATGCTGTACTTGTATGAGACTTGCACTACAGTAGGTTTAACTACATCAGCATCACCACAGATACACAAGAAATACACTATTACCATGTCATAATGTTCATATCCTAACTAAGTAACAAGAATTTCAACTCCATTATAATCTTATGGTATCACCAAGGTATATATATTATGTTACTGACACAAATCTTAAGTCATGTTTAAACATATTTGTGTGTGCCTATGTGTGTACTTGAAAACTAATGTTTAGAAATAGAGTGATTTTTTTTCATTAAGCTTTCATTATTCTTAAAAACACATAAAAACACATAAAAAGCAGAGGTATTTAGTAGCAAACCTCTTTGCATTTTAATGCATTTTAGAATGTCAGATAAATATTTTAAGTGCTTGTAACTTTGATAAGGAAAATAAAGATTAAATCATAAGGCTATAATTTTGAGACAGTAAGCAGAAAGAGGAATGGGGATATGGGAAGGAATGGAAGGAAGGGTGGACAGGAAAGGATGGGTGGAGAGAAAGATGAAAGAGAGAGAGAAAAAGGGAGAAAAGCTCATCAAACTTCAAAGGCTTTTCATGGTCCTTCACTTGGCTATGAGGCAACCAACAGTAGCAACTGAGTTTGTTAGGTAGCAGATAGTCATTACTTGGTGGATGCAGTCATGTGAGCCTCTGAACACAATAAAAAGTGACGTATTTATCTTTATTTCATTCGTTTTTATTGGAAGAGATTTGGACATAACTTTTTGGACAACTATCTAAGGCATCCTTTATTCTCTTTGTATCTGTGGGCACAGAATGGCTGGTGGACCATGGAGAATACTCAGTGAGGAGTCCTACTTGTTCTGCTGATGTTAAGGAGAAAGAAAAATGAAAGCATGTGCAATGTAAAGCATAGTTAATGAAGGATTTATGAGTCACTACCTCGATGGAGAATTCTTTGGGACCATAAAACATAAATTTGAAGATGGCCACTTAAGAAGCAGCCCTAATCCCCTCTTAGTGGATGATCAATGAACAAAAGAAAAGGCTCTCTCTTCGCATTGTTCACTCCCAAAGAAAAGTAAGCACTGGATAAAGACAACCTAAAGTTTGACTCGACACCCACTCCCCCAGCTCAGGCTGTCCTGAATCCTAACTCCTTAAGATCTCCAGTGCCCACTCGAGGGGGCTGCCCTTCTCATTTCCCACAGGAGAAGGCTGCCCCTTGGTGTACTCCATTAAAGTCTGTGCTGTTGTGGGCTTCTTTCTTTCTTATATTCCTCACACCCTGGTCAATCCCGAAGTCTAACAGTTAAGACTGACTTACTTTTATAAGCAAGAAGAGGATCCCCTGTGTTCAAGACAAATAATTGTCATATTTATTATAATAAAACTATACAATAAAAACCTTTTCATATGGCCCCAAATTTATTTACACGAGATTTCCAATACGAAGACAAGTTTGCTTCAATTAAATTACAAAGAAATGCTGTTTAAAAGATTCCAGAGAGAACACTCACACTGCAATAATCCCCATGCAGGTTCATCCATCCAGACCCATGAAACACCCTAGCAGCTTTTCACTCAGCTTATTGTTGGTGAGCAACAAATAGAGGGTGAGGATTAAGTTTCTAGAATCATTTACACATTAATTATAATCCAGTAACATTACTACAATGCAAGCTTTAATAATGAAAGGTATTGCATACATTGTCAGGGCATGCTTTTTTTTTTTTCTTTTCTGTCCCAAGAAGAGAAAGACTTGTATGCTTCTTTTCATGGTGAAATGGCATTTCACTAGCATTTGCAGGTACCAGGGCAGTAGATTATAAGAGAAACAATTAGGTATTTTATAGCTATCTTTCTCTTCCACAAAGGTTTTCTTTTCTAATTGCTATTGACTTTGCATTCTTTGCACTACTGGAGCTAACAATAGTGTAAGTAGGTATTAAGTTTCCTAGTTAAGAAGTTCCTTAATTGTTTTGATGATTGTGTGATTGCCAGAAATTGCTATGAAAGAATTAAATACCATGAAGCGCAAAGAAATTAAAGACCAATTTTTGTTCCCCATACTTTAAGATCTTTCTTAGAATTTAGCTTTCTGACAAGGTAATGTAATATTCAAAAACTATGGAACGTTCCCATCCTCGTATTTCAAACCGCTCACACTGCTATCTATAGTTACTCTCCCACATGGTGTTTTCTCATTAGATGGTGTGCCTGTCTCTCTAAATGAAAGATTTTGAGGTGTGTTAACTTAAGCAAATATCTTTTTCTGTCTCTGGCAGTATGCCAGTATTTGCTGGTAAAATTGACTGTGTAGTATTGGAAATGGGAAGAGCAGTGAGCTACTGAATGTCTTGTTTATTTAGAGTAGAACAGACAACACTCTGCTCTCCTCAGTCAGCGAAAACTGAATATGGATGCTGTTGCACCCTGGCCCATCAACGGTGCTATGTGAGAGACCTATTACATTAAAATGCATTCAGCCTTAACAGGTATAAAATTTCCTCAGGAAAAGTACATACTACAGTGGGAAAATGTGATTAAATCAGATAAATTTATGTCTGATTTCAAACTCTGGATGTTGTCATCTGCATATATGTTATAATTTCCTCTTGTTATTTACTCTGTGGAAGACTTGGTTTGGTTTTGCTTCATTTTAAAAATATGAATATTCATATATTTGCCTCTTATGCTATTTTCGTTAAATATTCATAAAGGTTATTTTTTTTTTAAACCAGTGGTAGAATTGGACCCAGAGCCTTACATGTGCTTGGTAGTGTTATACCACTGAACTATACTACTAAAGAGTAAAACTTTACAGAGATTCATTTTTACTTTTAATTACCACTTTCTTTAAGAATTTACTTCTGAAAGAAATTGAAATAGGTTATTTCTGATGGTCCAACCAAGGGTTGGGCATGTGTTTCAATATCTGTTATTGTTATGTAAATGATATAGCTTAATTCCTATTATTTAAATTTTAGTGAAATAGCAGTATATTTTGATGACTGCAAATCCAAGGCTCTTTATTTAGGAGTATATGTGCAAAAATTCTCCATGGATCATTAAGAAATTGAATATTGTATATTTATTTTATATATTTTTATATTACATAGAATGAGACTTTTTAAAAAGTGAAAACAATCATTCTATAATTTTATAAGATACATTTTAAACTGCATATATATCCATTCTAGTTTATGCATATATCTAAATATATCCATAAATATTCACATATTTATATAGCTGTTTATATTTATAGCAGTCTTTGTTGTGTGACAAATTACTTCAAAACATAGTGTCCTCAAACACTAATAATTAATTATGCATCTAAGTGTGCCCGTAAGCTGGGCATTGCTCCTGGTCCACAGGCTTGGCTCACATGGACTGTGGTGAGTTAGCACATGATAGCCACATTCGTATAATAGGTAATAGGATGTTTGCTGGCTTGTACAGAATCCAAAAACCATCAGCACATCTCAGACTTGTCCCCATAGTGTAGGTCAGGTTACAAGAAGAAGCTTGCAAATGTAAATTCTCTTAGAGACCCAGGTTTTGAATTGTAAAATGCCACACATTTTGAGACACAAACAACAGAGATTCAAAGACAAACAGAAGCTTACTTCCAAATGCTACAAAGCCCTATTTTGACACTGTATTCCTACCTGGAAGTTAAGAAATTTGATGAAGATTTTTTTAAACCTACTGTAATATGAATGTAATACAAAAGAAAACCATTAGTTCATTTCAGTTATGTCTAATAAAAGGCAACTACACTCAACATAGTCCAAAATTAATTTTTAAGAAAGAGGAAAAGAAGGATGTTTCTAAAATTTGATAAAGAATTGCTGCTAGACCCCTGAAGATGTCATTTCCACTAAATAATATCTCAAGTCCTATCTTCCTCAATTTCCATGGGTCTCACAACAGTGCTTAAAAATGCACAAAAGTGGCTTAAAACAATACAAAATTATTCTCTTTCAATACCAGAAACTGAAAGTATGAAATGAAAGTGTCAGTTGGGTTGGTTTCTAAGGGACTCACCAAGCCAGAGTGTCTTCCAGTTTCTCTTACAGCTTCTGATTATTGCAGACTCTCCAGGGCACACTTGACCTGTATTACTCTGTTTTCTGCTCTGTCTTTGTACAGTGTTTCCCCTAGTCCAAATCTTTATGTCTACTCCTTTTCTTATAAGACATCACGTAGGGTTAAGGGCCACTGCAGTATGATTTCAGCTTAACTAATTACATCTTCAGCAATTGTATTACCAAATAAAGCCACATTCTGAGATTCTTGACAGAACATAATTTTTTTTTTTAGATTGCATCCAGCCTAGTCCAATGATAATATAATTTGACATAGGTAAATTCTATTTTGATTATTCTATTTCTTTCAATAATTGTTCTAATGTGTATGTGAGGTAAAGAGCTATAGATTTATCGTCAATAATTAATTGGGTTTTGTACTGTTTGGAGAAAAGTTGTACCTCTAGTAGTTATCATTTCAACAAGTCACAATGATACAGGAATTTGGGGTTCCTTGTATGCCAATACACCAATAATTTGGGGTGTTCCCAAATTCTTGTCACATGAATTTGAAGAATGAAGTCATGGACCAGAGGATAACATTCAGAAAGATTTTATTATTTATTAAGAGAGGAAGATTTAAGCCTAGAACATAAGAAAGGGAAGCAAGGTAGTGCTCTTGCCCAGAGAGGCAAGAGGAGGTTTGAGAAGCCCAATTTGAGACTCAGATCTGGGATTTTTATGGGTAAGTGACTGTGTAAGGAAGACCAGTTCAGCTGGTTGCTATGGACAAAGACCAGATTTTACAGCTTTGCCAGTTATTTTAGGTAAGGATCAGAGTTTCTGTCCTTTAGAAAGGGTGCAAGCTTAATCTAGAAATCTTTCCTGGAGGGTGTAACATCCAGGTTTCTGCAAGCTTAGTGACAATTTCTGCTTTTAGTCAAGGAATAAAAAAACATTACTTTTGGGTTTCTGTTACCCTAACTGTCTAACCAATTGCTATCTCCTACCAACAATGCATATAAATCATGATGAATAATAGATGGGATTATTCAAAAGTTTTGAAAAGTCTTTACAGAGAAACACTCCATCAATAAATGTAGAAGGTAAATTACAACAGAAAGAAAAATTGTTGAGTCATATGTAACAGATTGCCTTCTTTTATATCTATAAGTAAAAGACATTTAGCTTAATAAAGAAATGAAAGACAGGCCTTGGTAATTCAATGTAAATTGAACAATTATAGTGGCATTTATATTTTCCTAACTGTTAACAAAAACTAGACATTGATACAGGAAAATTATTGATGAATATTGAGTTAAATGAATTAATGGTATGTGGCCATACATTATGGGTCTATAAATACTGCCCTCAGGCTAAATTCAGTGAGCTTTTGTAAATGTGGTGTGCATGTGTGGTGATGTATATGCATGTGTTGATTCTCCCTGCCATGTGTTGATCTGGCGACCAGCCAGAGGGAATGTGCAGTGTCCCTCTAACATCCAACTAACTTGTTTTCCTGTTAGAGAATCTCTTACTGATTGCTTTTTGTGAGCTTTTTGGGAGCTTTTTGTGAGCTTTTTGTGAGCTGCAACAATTCTCTGGTCTCTACTCTCCCACAGGACTGGGTTACAGATGTGGTAAGTCATGTCCCATTGCTAACATGGCTTGTGGATATTCAAACTCAAGGAGTCTCCAAGCCCTCTTGGACCCTCATATTTCCACAGGACACACACATAACTGCCCATCCATCTCTCCAGACAGAGCCAATAATTTTGTAAGTAAAATTTTACAGCATACAATACAATAGGACAAAGGTGAAGGGTTTTTGCTATGACTTGAATGTAAAATATACCTCTGGGGAGGTGGGCTCACTTTAGAGGAAGAACTTCCTCCTTCAGTCAATCCATCCAGAAAGCAACCTCAGAGAACCAGGCCAGAGGAATGCCTGTATATTCCTAACCAGTATCATATTGACAACAGGTAATTAACCATCCAGAGCACCATGCTCATGCAAACAACTCTAATTTAACTCGGGGTGGGGGGAGGAGGCATGAGAATTGGAGTGGGATTTGTTGGGAATAAAGAAGATTTTAGTGGGAGGTAGAAAAGCATAACAGAGAGTAATTTGGAGGAATAAGATCAAGATAGATCGTATACATGTATGAAACAGTCAAAGGTAAAGATTAAATAAACTAACAGAAAATGAAAATATTATGAGGAAGACACTCCCTAAAGGCAGGTCTCTCCCCCTTCCCCAATGATATAAATGATGAAATTACATGTAGAAATCTTAAAATGCCTCCCAGAAAATCATCATGGTGGCCAAAGTTTTGTATTTCTTGAGTTTTGGGAAACTGAAAAAGGGAGTATTCCAGATGCCCTTAAATTGACATTTAGACTATTAAGACATGAGCTATTGATCTTTACCCTTTTAAAATTGCATTATAAATTGACAGTATATAGTCACCTATTGTATGAAATAAAAAGTAATATAGGTTGTGAATTTATTGTAAACAAAATAAAGGCATCTAACTTATCCATAACCACAAAATTCACCTTCTTGTGGTAAAGCATGTGTTCTCTGAGTTTGTGAAACTAATAAAATAGTACTTTTAGTGGCTTGTTAAATTTTTTATTAAGTAGAACTTTGTATGGATGCATCATGTGTTGATATAATCATTTTCCTCCTCCCTGTCCCCATTTCACTGAGGACCCTTCTTGGTGGAATTGCTGGTATTTACCATGGAGTTGTGGTTTATAAGTTATGAGAGCAGCAGTCAGTCACTCTGGTGGGGGGGAGGAGGGTGTGTCTGGATATTCCCTCCCACTCTGTGACTCTTACATATTTTCCACCCCCTCTTCTGCAAAATGCCTTGAGTATTGGTGGATGTGTTTTAAAACTACTGTAGTGTTGAGCTCACAGCACCTTCTGAATTTCTGCATTGGTACATTTTAAGTATCATCAATGTCTATTTTCCTCACACTGGTGCTGATTATCAGGCTCTCTGAGGAGGAAAAACTCTTACTCATATTGTCAATTCCTCTGTAGTTTCCCCTGGGCCCTAGCTGATGTGAGAGGGGTGGTTCATCTTTTGCCAAAGAGTCAGCTATCATTTTTTGTCTTGTTGATATATTTTAGTTGTCTTCAGTTGTCACTGTCTTCTGAGAAAGAAAAACAACAACAACAAAAACAAACAGACAAACAGATTCTCCAATAAAGAGTGAGGTCAGTATAGGTTAAAAGGATAAGCATTATTAATTTAGAAAAATTCATGTGAGTATATCCTATGTTTTGGCCAAAGACCAGTGAGAGTTTCTCATTGAAGTCTATAATCTTGGTTGCTATAGGATTCTGACTTGGTTCCTTTTGAATGAGCTATGGGTGCCTTTTGACCAAGCAGCTCTCTTCACCAATCAGAGAGCCAAATGGTTACCCACCTAGGCTGGGTGCCACTATTGCACACGTGTGTACATCTTATCGTGCCGGTGGCTTAAATAGTATTAATTGCACAAAAAAACTTAAACCAAGCTGGAAAAAGTATATTACTGGGGTCCCTGAATTTATATATCTTGTCTCTAATGTCCCTTCCAGATGGTGTTCCATTTTCCTCTCTCTTCCTCTCCTTCGACATGATTCAGTGGCTTTCTTTGTCATCATAAAAAGGCAACTTTTCCCTACCATGTGAATCCTGCCCTAAAATTCCATTGTATGTCAATCTCAAAGCGATAAGATTACTTGACTTTGGACTTAACCTATGATCCCAAATAATTCATTCATTTTATTTGTTATATTTTGGGTGTGTGTGTGTGTGTGTGTGTGTGTATGCAAATCTTAATGTATCTGAATGTGGGCACATACCCATCACAACATGAGTGTTGAGGTTAGAGGATAACTTTTGGGTATTGATCCTTACTTTCTATTTTGAAGCTGAGTCTTTCATTCTTATTGTTGACTTCTGCATTCACCAATTATTACTATTACAGGTATCAATTTGTAGCTCCTGGACCAACATATCTAGATCATGCTAATTGCTCTTTTGCTAAGCATAGACAGACTAAAAGGTTGAACCTTCATCAGGTCCTTAGAGGGAACACCTGAATCAAAGGACCCTGGAGAGGATATGATGAAGAATAACCTTAATCTTCTCCTGTTTTTCTCTCTTTCTCTTTTATATTACCTATCTTTTTCTTCTTTCTTTTCCCTTGGAGCTGGCCTGTAACTCCCAGTACCAGGATGCAGTTAACATTCACAATGAGCTGTTGATCAGAGAGACCTACAAAGTTTCCCATAAGAAGACAGACTTCTGTCAGAGCACTTGATTACCCACCAAAGGTTAATGGTAAGACCCTATTGCCAAAGACACCATATGCTATTGGTATGGACCATGGAGAGACCTGGCTGGAATCTGGAAGAGAGTCACCCCACAGACAGTTAGCTTGTCTAGTGCTAGAAGGTGCTACATAAGCTACTGGGGAAAATGGCCAACATCTGTCCAAACAACTCATGGTCTAAGCTACTCAGCAGCAAATAACCTGACATGATGCTCATCCAAGTGCAAGAGTGTCACGCAGCCATGGTCATAACCAACTGCTCTTGAATTGGCTAAGGGATATTCTCAGTGGAGCAGAACCCATAGCTGAAACTGGGAAACAAGTCAGAATCATATCCAAAAAATGAGTTCGTATGACATCAAAATGAAAAGAGAGACTGATTGAGAGGGGGAGGGTATATGTGGAGAGTTTCAAAGGGGAAACTGCGGGGATGGAGAGAAGTACCATGGTATATTGTCCACAGTTAAGGAAGTTTTCAATAAAGAAAAAGAAAAAAAGTGAATTTACCCTCCAATATCAAGCTCCCATCAATCTGGGACTACAAGAAGGCCTACACCTATTCAATTCTCTCTGCACTAATAATAGTTATACCATTTATCTGGGGCTGACTTCACTCTCTGTTGGGAGAATTTGCTTCTCTTTTCCAGATGGACACAGAACCCGAGGAGACAATCAGCCCATCATGCCTCACCAGGGTGCCAGCTGAAACCGTAGAGTAATTAGGGAAATGAGCAAGAGTGCTGCTTTCATGGTGAACCTGGTATCAGCACAAGGGTGAAGGAGATAGACACAAAGAACACTCAACTCCAACAAAACCAGAGATCCAGAGACACAGAGGTTCCCAAGACCTCATCACTGAAGTAGATCTAAAACAAACCCAATATAGATTACAGAAATTCACAGAAAAGGGGAGTGGAAAAATTGTTAGAGCCACAAGCTGTGACATCATGCTCAGAGATATTTCCTTTTCCCCATAACTGATCACTACCCCCACTATGAACCATCTATAATCCACATGGGGATAACTGACATCTCCCAAAAGGAGGGTCCCTTCGGTCGGGGGAAGGACAGGGAGGAGGCTAAGGATGGTAACAACATGTGCTGTTTATACACTGAGTATGTACATAACTAATAAAGAAAAAATATATATCATTTAATTAATTATACAAGAATAAACTATTCGGGAAAACTCCTATGAGGTGTATTCTTGGCTCATATGACCTGGGCTCTGTCAATAAAATCTGAATACCTTCTAGCCTCCAGCAATGAGTGCTATGGGATTTTTAGAAAGAAGTTATACACTTTCCAAAAAAAATTCTGTGTGCTTTATATGAATATAGATGATTTAAGGAAAAAGGAACAAGAAATGAAGAGAGAAATAGAGAAACAAATAATTGGAATTAAATAATATTTTTTCAATGAATCCAGTCAAGCTTTCTCCTGCACCAGCACTTCTGTCTTACATAATCCGATAATTCTTCATAGTTATTCTAATATATTTGTGCTGGAAAGACGTCTCAGTGCTTAAAAGCACTTGCTTACAAAGTCTGATGACCTGAGTTCAATTCCCCACCACCCCGGTAAAATCAGATGCACAAAGTGGTGCACGCCTCTGGAGTTCATTGGTGGCATCAGGAAGCCCTGGTGCTCCCATTTGCTCTCTCTCCTTATTCTCTGCAGTAAATAAATAAATTAATTAAAATATTAATGCATCATAATTATTTGCAAAGTAAAGTCACCATTACCAATGCACTGAGCCCAATAATTTGTTGATGTTGTGGTTTCAATGGAAAATGCCTTCTTGAACTCATGTGTGAGAAAACTTGGTCCCTGGCTCTGCCACTGTGTGGGAAGGTTGTGGAACAATTAGGAAGTAGAGCCACTGGGCTGGCATCTTTGAGAATTTTTAGCCTAGCCCAATTCCTGGTATCCCTCTGTTTCCTAGCTGCATGATAACCAGACAGTTCCTTTTCCTTTCTCCATTCCTTCTCCACCACAATGCACTTTGTTTTTTGAGCTGTGAGAGACATACACCCTTCTTTCCTTGAGTTGTTTTTGTAAAATATTTTGTCTCACTAATGAGAAAAGTAACACACAGGAAATTGGTGTCAAGAAGAGAGGTCATTGTCATGACAAACCTGACTATATGTTTCTAAGGCCTCTGGTACTTGTAGTAGGAATGCAGAAAAGTTTGGAATTTGGTGCAAGAAGTGATCTAGAATGCTCTAAACAGCTCACTGAGCCTTTCAAGTGGGGTTTGGAAAGGAAGAATGTTGAGAGCAGAGGCAAATGACCTCTTGAGTTTTCAGTGAAGAATAAGGCTGGTGGCAGTTCATGTGATATTCTTGCATAAAATCTGGCTGCATTCTACCCATATCCTGAGAAGGTAATTGAGGCTAATTTCAAGTATACGAACTAATTTGTTTGGTACAGGGAATCTCAAGACAGGATAGTACTTAGGCTGTGTCATGATTACTGTTTTTATTCAAGGCAACAGAGAGTGACTGGTAGTGGAATAAAGAGTATGAAAAGTATGCAGTGTGCTGAGGAAAGTAGCATGATTGAATTAATGTGTACTAAAAGCATATTTGGGAGGATCTGTAATTTGTCGGGGGATTAGCACCACTAAGGGAAACATAGTGCTTTGCACTCAGATAGAACAAAAGGCACGATGGGGGTGGAATGCACTGAAGTTTCAATCTTGTGAAAAAGCAAATTCGTTTGAACTAACAGAGCTTAACCAAGACTGCCAATGAAGGATTTCCATGGTTATGAAATAACTGGAAAGAGTTTCCCCAGAATCTGTATAGTAAGTTCTCAAATGTACAACTGTGGTCTGATAGGGCCAGGAGCCATCGAGATCTGGCAGCAGAACTTAGCAGCATTGCCCATGTGGTTTTTCAGGCATGCAGAAGTATGATTCAAATGTGTCTGGAAACTGATGTCCTGGTTTAAGAGCATCATTAAGGCCAGGCAATGTATGGAAGAGAAGGAAGGCCACAGCATGAAGTTTTGAAGGTTAATTCTGAGTTGTAATTCACACTCCAAAATGTTGGAAATGTCAGAAACATGGGGCATCCACATGCAAGCACAGAGTGAAGCTGCACCAAGAGAGATGCTATGCATGTTTATCCAACTCTATAGCAATGGACCAATTCTAGGTATAATTCAAAGCTACTCCTTAGTATTTTTATTTTTATTTTTTAATAGTTATGTATATAGTGTATATACAGCCGTGATGGTACCATCATTAGCCTTCTCCATGTCCTCTCCCCAGTGGGTAATGTGGGTCTTGCCTTATGGGGTTAGCCATCAGTTATGTGGAAGAGGTAATGACTCTGTGCATGCTGACCCAACTCATGGCTCTAACAATATTTCCACCCCATCTTCTGCGAATTTCCCTGAGCCATGTTGAGTTCACTTTAGGTCTATTTCACTGGTGAGGTTTTGGGACTCTCCGTGTCTCAGGAGATCTGATTTGGTAGGAGTTGAGTGTTCTTTGTGTCTATCTCCTTCACCCTTGTGCTGGTACCAGGTTCACCAACAAAGCGGCACTCTTGTTCATTTCCCCTATGTCTCTATGACTTCAGCTGGTGCCCTGGTGAGGTGTGATGGGCTGATTCTCTCTTCAGGTTCTGTATCCATCTGAAAAAGAGGAGCAGATTCTCCAACAGAGAGTGAGGTCAGTGCAAGATACATGGATAAAGATTATTATTTTGGAGAGTTTTTAACAAGTGTAGGTGTTCTTGTATCCCACTATTGGTGGGAGCTTGGTATTGGCATGTGGGCTAATTTTTGGATATGGTTTGATTTGTTTCCCAGTTCCAAGTATGGCTTCCATTCTACTGAGTGGATCCATTAGCCAAATCAATACCAGTTGGTAACCCACTATGGCTGTGTGCCAATACTGCACTTGTGTGATCATCATGTCAGGTTGTTAACTGCTGAGTAGCTTAGAATATGAGTTGTTTGGACGGATGTCGGTCATTTTCCCCCAGGCACTCATGTAGCACCCTCTTGCACTAGACCAGCTAACTGTATGGGGACTGACCCTCTACCAGATTCTAGCCAGGTCACTCCATGTTCCATCCCAACAACATATGGTGTCTTCGGCAGTAGGGTCTTACCATTAACCTTTGGTGGGTCATCAAGTACTCTGACAGAAATCTGTCTTCTTTTGGGAAACCTTGTAGGTCTCACTGATCAACAGCTCATTGTATATGATATATGTATAGGCACACCTGTTTGTTTCTTGTTTCCATTTGCTTGGAATATTATTTTCCACATTTCACCCTGAAGAGGTGTCTGTCTTTAGTGGTGGGGTGGGTTTCTTGAAGACAGCAGATTGAGGGGTCTAATTTTATGATCCACCATGTTAGCTTATGTCTCTTGATGGGTGAATTAAGGCCATTAATATTTAGGGTAATAACTGAGGTTTGATTTAATACCTGCCATATTGCGGTGGTTTATGTGGTTTGGTATTTTCTTGGTCTTTGTATTTTTTGTGCCTTCTCATGGTATGGTTATTGTGATCTACTTCTCGTGGGCACTTCAGGTTGGTTATTTGATTCTTCTGTGTGTAGAATTCCCTGAAGTACTTTCTGTAGGTTTGGCTTTATGTTCATATAGTTGTATAGCTGACTTTTATAATGCAAAGTTTTTCTTTCACCATCTATTATGAGTGATACTTTTTCTGGATAGAATAGTTTGGGTTGGAAGCCATAAGTTCTTAGAGTTGCAATATTCCATTCCAAGATCTGTTTTTCTGGGTTTCCATTGAAAACTCTGAACTAATTCTGATGGAGTTTTCTTTATAATTAATGTGTTGCTCCTCCCTAACTGCTTTTAGGATTTTCTCTTTGTGTTTTATGTTTAGAATCTTAATGATAATATATCTTGGAGAATTTCTCCTTTGGTATAGTCTGTTTGGAGTTCTGCTAGATTCTTGTGTCTTGATGGGACTTTATTTTGAGGGAGTGGGAAGATTTCTTTGATAATTTTGTTGAACAGGTTTTCCATGCCTTTGGTCTGTATTTCTTCCCCTTCTAGTATACACATTATTTGAATGTTGGATCACTTAAGGGTATCCCACATTTCCCTCATATTCTGTTCATAGAAATTTTTGAACTTATTGAAACTTTTGGACTCATAAACTGTTTTTTCTGTTTAGTCTTCCAGTTCTGAGTTTCTATCCTCCTCTTTGCTGACTATTCTTGAGAGCTTCTATATAGTTTTGGGCTTGTTCAATTTGGTTCATATTTTCTACTGCTTTCTTATGTATAGTTTCCATCCCTCTGTTTAGTTCCCTTTTAGCGTGATTTTCTGATATTCTTAATGCTTCTTGAAGTTCATACCTGCATTTTTTTAATGTCTCCATTGAGCTTAGCTAGTTGGTTATGTAGGACCTCTTTTTTTTTCTTTTTTTTTTTTTCTTTCAGAACATTTAACTGTCTTTGGAACCCTTCCTTGATCTGTTCTATTATGTCTAATCTAGCAAGGACATCATTCATACAATTATTGGCTCTTTGTTGAGTTTCTGCAAGTTCTGCTATTTGCTTGGCCAGGGTTACATAGCTTGTCTCTTCCTTTTGGGGTACTGATCCTATTGCGTCTTCTGTGTTTT
>PVKW010038386.1:0-19833 GCA_004027895.1 Orientallactaga bullata
CAAAAAAAAAAAAAAAAAAAAAGACTTGTGTATGGCAGTGCGCGCTGGGCAACAGAGTACTCACAGGGATTCTAGACTTAATCTCCTCATCCAGACATCATTACTATTAATACGACAAGCTTGTGCATATGTGTGTGCATTTGGGGGGTACTCCTGCTTGTGTATTTGAGAGCAATGCACATGTGCATACATATTCTCTTTAATTTAATTAATTTATTTGAGGAAGAGAGAGAGAATGTGCATGCCCAGGCCTCTAGCCACTGCAAACAAACTCCAGATGCATGTGCCACCATGTGCATGTGGCTTTACTTGCTAGACATCAAAGACGATCTGCTTCTTATCTCTTGCCTAGTTTGATAAACCTGGTTTTCCCACAAATAACCCGGACTCCTCCTGGGAGGGAGGTCTTTTGTAGGATTTAGACATTGTGATTGGTCAAGTTCAGCCTCTGGAACTTGATGCCAGGGCTAGCCTCTTCCTGACACAGCCCCTAGCCCTAACCAACCAGCTGTCCCTCTGGTTCCCCTGCACTGGAAGACAGTCCCCCACTATAAGGTTATAAATACCTTTGCATGGGGAGGGCGTGACCTCTGAGCTACCTGACCACTTGGGAACTTCTAGCTGTGGGTGAGTTTCCCCTTGGTTGGGCCCCGGCGTGGTCGAGGGGAGATCCCGCAGCCCTTACTCTCCACATGGGCTCTTTATCTCCTCCAGCTCCCCACGTGGCAGGAACTCTTTAAACTTTCTCTTCTCTCTTTTTTTTCCACAGTTTTTCCAGCCTTCCGTGTGGGATCTCTAGCCACATGGGTGCCTTCCCTTGGCTCTATAGTTCCCAAAATAAATATAACAATTTAATAATTATCCTTCCAATTCAATTCAATTCAATTCACTTCACTTCAATTCAATTTTTTGATTAAAATTCAAAACAAACCTAGAGGTTGGGGTTCAAGAACTCTCCTGAGCCTCTAGCACTCCGTTTCAAACCCAATCTTCCCCCACCATCTTATTCTCTCCCTTGAGGGCGTGGACGCTGCCTATTTGACTGGCTCAGCACACCACTTCAAATGCTCATCTCCTCCAGAAACAGCCTACAGATGTACTCAGAACTAAGGACTAGGCAGAGTGCTGGGCATCAAATGGCCTTCTCAAGTTCTTCCAGACAATGAACCATCACAGGCGTCAGTCAACATCCGCTGACTACAGGAAGGGGTGCTAGAGCCTTTTTCTCACCTCCCAGGGATCTGTTCTTACCACCCAGTGACTTCTGAGACCACAGTGGGCAGGCAGCTTTTGTTGTCGAATTCCTTCTTGTAAAAGTCATTCATGCTGTCCACGCATATTCCCAACTCTCTCACTTACAGATGCAAAGGTAGGCCATATGATAAAGGTATGGCTAGGTGACATGCCAGTAAGATGAGGGCAGAAGGAAAAGTGTGTTCCTTGTTAGGGAGACCCAGGTGTAACCCGCCTTGTTCCCGTCCTTTTCCTCTGGTGACCATGGAAGAGCATGTAGAAACAGCTTCACCCTGGTGATAGTAAACATGGCCCTGCTAGCTTGTGTTAGGTGTGCAGTGTGAGCAAGGGACAAACATCCCATGTGCTCAGCACCGGGGTGTGCCTTTGTGGTGCTGATGCTGGCGTGTCCCCTAGCCCATTTGAACGACATGTGACTTCAACTAGATATGACACCATGCATAGCAACACTTCCCTTCAGCCTGCAAGAGATATTTTGCAGCCTTGACGAGCACAGTTTGGACTGTGACCTTTCTAGAGGAGAGAAACAAAGGACCAAGGGTGAACGGATTGCTGATTTTCTTCAGATATTAAAAAAAAAAAAGACTTCTGCCAAGCAATTCCATGAAACCCCATGTTATCCACTAGAGACGTGCTCTGCATAGTAGACTACGGGCTGGGTGACCCACCAAGCCTCTCATTTCCTCCCCTAATTTCTGTGATTATCAAAATGATGAAGTACAGCCAGTTCATTAAAATCCCTCTTTGAAGGCTGACCTGTGGGTCTTCACAAAGCTCTGTCCCCCTTGCTGTGTCCAAGTGATAAATGCCCCAATTCTCCTTCACGTGACTAGCTGAGGCCAGTGGTCACACTTCACGGTGTTCGCTTGTTGGCCTAGTGTCTGGATTAGAATCTCATGTTTTCAGTTTGATTTCACTTTTTCTTTCTTTCTGTCATTTATTTCTTCCTTTCTTCCTTTCCCTCCCTTCCTCCTTTCCTTCCCCTCTTTCTTTCTTTCTTTCTTTCTTTCTTTCTTTCTTTCTTTCTTTCTTTCTTTCTTTCTTCCTTTCTTTTGTGTGTATGTGTGGTGCATGCACACATGTGTGCCGATGCACATGCATGCAAGGCCAGAGGAGGCTTTGGTACTCTCTTCTGTTGCCCTTCCGGTTTATTTCTTTGAGACAGTCTTTCCCTGAACCTGGAGCTTGCTTCCAGTTTTTGGTTAGCCTAGCTGACCAGCAAACCCTTGTGATCCTCCTGCCTCAGCCCTCCTGGCACTGGGGTTTCAGTTAAGACTGTTTCCATGGATGCTGGGACTCTAACTTTCTTAGCAAGGGCTCTTCCTTATCTCACCAGCCCTTCTTTCATTCCTCATTCGGAAGCCCAGCATTGGGGAGGCCGCAGGAGGGAGGGAGGGGTTTAAACAGGGAAGCCCGTCTTGCGTGAGGGGAACTTGTCTTTGGGAGAAGAGGGCAGTGGGAGTCAATGAGAAACTTCTCCAAGACGACTCCTGTGATAGCTGGCTGTGCAGTGCTGTCCACGTTTGTTTGCATTTCAAACCTCCTCGAGACAGGGACAGAAACAGAGCAAATCCTCAAGCCTTTGCAGCGCACATAGAGAGAAAACTCAGACGGCCGGAGGTCTGCACTCTTCCCGAAAGCTTAGGTTTATCCCAGAAGTTACAGGTAGCTGCCAACGAGTGGCGTAATGCTTACCAACTCTGATGGCTAAAATTCGGATTCTGATCTCGTCTGTGTGGAGTAGAATGGAGATTCCGCTTACTCATAAGGTGCTGACATTGCTGATCCTTGGGCCAGACTTTGAGTAGCAAGACACTGGAATAGGCAATTTCTGAGCTGATGATGTCCCCCTTGAGGAGCTTCACAAAGCCAGGACATTGAAGCACAGGGGAAGAAACAGAGGGAAATGAACCCCAGTAGGCCTTTTAATGCACAAGCCTAGAAAGCAGTTAAACAGAGCCTCCCTGGTGGGTCCCCAGGAAGTGGGTTAGGACATAAGATATTTATGAGATATCAACATGTCAGGAAAGCAGAGAAAGCAGAAATGGAGAGGAGGAAAAGTCAAACTCAGATATAAGCCAGCTAGCTAGGCCTCTCTGATTCCAGTGGTGGCTCAGCAACAAACCTCACTATAGCTCTCCCCATCTTGCCCACTTACCTGTTGCAGGTTATCCCAAGAGAGGAAGGAACTTGGAGTGGAGCAGGCTCCCAGAAGCTGATAGCTGGAGGCCAAGTCTCCTCATGCCTTGCAACGGAGAGGCAAGCCTTTCCTGGAAGGTGTTGGAGCTCTGGCCGGTGCAGTTCAGACTCCACTACAGATAACTCAGTCATCATGGAGCTTGGTGGGTTGGGGGTCTCTGAAAGTTTGTATGTGATAGTGTAGGCTTAGGAGGTAGTGAACAGTCATTCATTTTGTGTTGTTCAACTCCCCTGTGTTTGCTCAGGATGAGTGAGATTGTGCTTGAGATGGAGAGGCTTGAGGAAGAGTGTGAAGCCCGTGGGGTTGCAGCCATGGATTAGATTACAAGAATGTCTGCTTTGGGGCTGGAGAGATGGCTTAGTGGTTAAACGCTTGCCTGTGAAGCCTAAGGATCCCGGTTCGAGGCTCGATTCTCCAGGACCCACGTAAGCCAGATGCATAAGGGGGCACATGCATCTGGAGTTCGTTTGCAGTGGCTAGAGGCCCTGGCGTGCCCATTCTCTCTCTTTCTCTCTACCTGCCTATTTCTGTATCTCTCTCTCTCTCAAATTAATAAATAAAAAAAATAAAATATTAAAAAAAAAAGAATGTCCGCTTTGGAGAAAAGGTACAGAATGCAGAGACACGAGATCGGAAGGGAAACGTGTTTCATCTGGATGTAATGTTTAAAGCTGAGTGATGGAACTGTGGCTAGAGAAATCAAGCTCCTGCTTTGTAGAGTCAGGTTACTTATGAGCCAGACCAGAAGGTGATGAGCTCTTCAGAAAGGGGTGTGTGTGTGTGTGTGTGTGTGTGTGTGTGTGCACGTGTGCACGTGCTTGCTTCTGGAGAATAACCTTGGTGTTGTTCCTCAGGTATGCCATCCACTCTTTTTGGGTAGGAATTTACCAATTAGGCGAGACTGACTAGTCAATGAACCCCAGGGATCCCCCTGTCTCCGCTTTCCTGGGCTGGGATTATAGACACGCACTACCACGCCTGTTTTTATTTTTATTTTTAATGTGAGTCTGTGGAATGTAACTCAGGTCCTCAAACTTGTAAACGCTTTATGGACTAGCTATCTCCATAGCCCTGGGAAGACCTTAACTTCTAGGCATTTTAGTTACTCAGGTTCACGTGACAAATAGCCCCCCAAACTCAGTAGCTTAGTCTGAGAACTCTTTAGGACATGATTGAGCTGGTCAAGGTGTGAGCCAGGGCCCACGATCTTGTCCAGAGGCTCCACTGCGGAGGAATCCATGTCTCAATCACTCACATGCTTGCAGGCAGACCTCATCTCCTCGGCCTCTGTGACCTGTAAGGCTCCATTCTGCGCTGGCAGCTGATGGGAAGTTGGCACCGGCTCTTTCCCAGGTGGGCTTCTTCACCAGGGCAGCTTATGCCATAAAGGTGTGCCAGCCAAAACGACAGTAAAGTGTCCGGCAGGGCAAGGTCACAGCTTTACAGCTTCTCGAAGGTGACATCTGACTGTCGGTGTCATGTTCTGTTCATCAGAAGTGGGTCACTGGGTCCATTCCTCAGCAGAAGTGTGAAGTTACATGAGAGAATGTTAATAAGTGGGATCCACTCATAAAGGAAAAACCACCGATGAATACGTGAAATGAACTGACAAGGGAAAGTGAGCATTTTAGGAAATAGTCCACATCGAAGATCAACCATCAGAAGAGAATTCTCAGCCGGGTGTGGTAGCGCACTTGGGAGGCAGAGGAAGGAGGATTGCTGAGAGTTCGAGGCCACCCTGAGACAACAGTAAATTCCAGGTCAGCCTGAGCTAGAGTGAGACCCTACCTCAGAAAACTGGAAAAAAAAAAAAAAAAAAAAAAAAAAAAAAAAAAAAAAAAAAAAAAAAAAAAAAAAAAAAAAAAAAAAAAAAAAAAAAAAAAAAAAAAAAAAAAAAAAAAAAAAAAAAAAAAAAAAAAAAAAAAAGGCCTAAGAACTAGAGTCCTGCAAGATAATCCAAGTGCCGAGCTTGAACTTAAATGTTACAAATGATAATAATTTCTTGACTCCATCTTCACTCAGGGACAGAACTCTGAGAGCTTGGAAGAAGTATTTCACAAAGCCACTGGCATGAAAAACTGCGTGATGAGCATTGATAATGGTCTAAAACTCATCAGTAAGTCTTTAAAACTTTTTCGAGACAGAGTCTTTCACTATATACATAGCTCTTGATGGTCTGGAACTCACCTCATAGCCTAGGCTGGCCTTAGACTTGTAGCAATCTTTTTGTCTCAGCCCTCAACCTCACAAGTACTGAAATCACATGTATTAGCTGCCAAATCCAGTGGTATTGTTTTAAATATTTTATTTATTTGAGAGAGAGTGTGTGAGAGAGAGAGAAAGCGAGAGAGAGAGACAGAGAGAGAGACAGAGCGAAAGGACAGAATGGACATGCTAGGGTCTCTAGCCACTGCAAACAAACTCCAGATGTATGCGCCACCTTGTGCATCTGGCTTACGTGGGTCCTGGGGAGTCAAACCTGGGTCCTTTGGCTTTGCAGGCAAGTGCCTTAACCACTAAACCATCTCTCCAGCCCGAAAAGGGCTTTTTGAGTACTTGATGAGCCATTCTGCTGCAATCATAGTCCCAAGGACTCGCACTGAAGCCATGTACGATGGTGAGGGCTGTGGGCTGTGACTTTGGAGCCTCCCCTCTCTGCCCAGAATTAGTAGGGCTATTTCCTGGCAGCGGGTGGCAAGGGAGATATAACCAGAGCCCTCGGTCCACGTCTGCTCCGGTGTTTGAGCGGCCCTGTGCTGCCTGTTTTCCTCCTCCTCTCTGGAAGACTGAAGCTATGCATTTTTAATTGGAGTATTTTTTTTTTTTTTTCTGCCAAAGAGCAAACTGGCTTGCTGCCCAACTTATGGGTGAAGATGTCGAGAGAGAAACTCTCACCTTCTGTCCTGCTGGCAGCAAATGAAAACAAACTGCTTTTCTTCCTCCTCCAGCTGCTTTCTCTCCTCCACGGGCGACTCTATTTAAAGCACTGCTGGCTCCCTAACTCCTTTTGAGCCAAAGGACTGGAATCTGGCATAGTCTTTATCTTCCTGTGGCACATCGAGGCTGAGGGTGTTCACAGAATGTCCTGTTTGCCAACACCCCATTTCCCACCTCCTGTCTCACCAGGTCAAGCTGAAAGATTCTTTCTCTCTCTCTCTCTCTCTTTCTCTGTGTGCATGGGTATCTTTCTGACTGTAAGGGGATGCACACACATGCACAGTGGTGGGGGAGTGGTCCAGCTTCCCCCACCCAAATGTCAATGTCCTTTAAAACCAATAACATTTATTTCTAATTCTTTGAAGCCTTCTTTAAAAGGAAATCGAGCCCACAGGCTATGGTGATCCTCCCCTCCCCCTCCTGCCACTGACCCATGGACAATCTTTCTCTGACTCTGTTTGGTAATTCGGCTGTGATGAGAAGTTGTGCAGTCATAGCAAAAGGGACGAGAAGGGAGAAAAGAGGGAGAGAAAGCCTTCAGCAGCTGTCATCTATCTTGTGAAAAATAAAAAGTGCTTACCCGTGCCAGATAGTAAATCCTCCCTGCTTTATTAAATAAATGTAGTATTTCACTCAAGAAAGGAGACCTTTGGAATGCCTGGAAAATCTTGCAGCCTTTGAAATGGAATAAAGATTGATTTATGTGCAGGTTCTCCGGCATGCGTGTTTTTCTTCCTTCTGACACAAAGAGTGGTAACCAAGACACCAAATTCATTTTAAAAGACCAAGAGAAAGACTTGGGTTTTGAAAATATGGATGTTTTATTTATCTTACTTAAAAAAAATAGAGTTCAGAGTTGCTTGGCTAGCCAGAAGTTTTTGTGAGCGGGCTGTTTCAAGGATTAATGCCAGTGTATGCCATGACCTTGCCCAGAGCCTGTCACGTAGTTGGTATCCAAAACAGAGCAGCTAGTTTGTGAAATCAAGGATCTGTAGTCATGGTTTTTGGGGTCTTTGTTTTAGATCTTACCTTGAAACAAAGATAGTTTAAGATCACCATCATTTGTAGTCAGATGATGATGTAAACCCACATCAAATTTGTTTAATTAAAAAGAAGGATTAAGAAACAGAAAAGTCCATGGGGCAGTCAGCCTCACGTATGGCATGGTCAAGGAGCTTAAGTGACAGCAACAGAACCCGACTTCATCTGCCTCTGATACCCTATTAATAGCATCATTCTCCGCAAATTGCTTTTCTCAAGATGCTCAAGTTTCCATCTCTGACGATCTCCCCCCATGTCCTTCTTCTTTGCTCTCCCAGAAGACTCCTTTCCCACAAAACACTAGAAGCCCACAAGGGAGTTTTCTGGTAAAGTGGGTCTTCTCCTGGTCCCTCCAGGCTTCTTCTTGAGTTATCCCCAAATACCGTCAGGGAACTTCCTCTGCGTTTACTCTTTCTCTGCGTCACCTCCAGCAGAGAAAGAGAGTTTTCCTTTGAAGGACTCCCCATAGGTTTTAGGGAATCTCCATAGTTAGAGAACCCTGTCTTACTTGCAAGCTGTGTCCATCATGATGACCAGAGGGATGGGATCATGGCGACTCATGCTACCTGGAGTCAGTGCTGTCCAGCTCCTTGGGCTGAGGCTGGGGAAGAACGCCTCCTGAAGGAAACAGGTACGTGACTCCCTGACAAGGAGCAAAAACAATGCACACGTCTGTGCAGATGCATTCATACAAGGTCAGAGGAGCACAGTGCGTGTCCTCTGGAGTTCTTTCACCTTATTTCTCAGACAGGGTCTTTTACTGAACCTGGTGCTTCCAGCATCTGTTGTCCAGATTGGCTGAGCAGTGAGCCCCAATGAGCCTCCTGTCTCCACCACACTCAGTGCCCGGATGAAAGGCAGGAGAAGCCAGGCTTTTTACCTAGGTGCTGGGGGTCAAACTCCGATCCTCAAGCTTGCAAATCAAGCACTCTCACCCACCGAGACCTCTCCCCAGCCCCCGTTTCTCCTGCCTCATCTGCTTAACAGCCATGGACTGGGTCCATTTTTTTTGGGAGGGGTCCATTTTTTTTTAAGCTAGCAATACAAAAGACAACTTCAGAAGTAGAAGCAGACATGTTCACTCCCTCAATCATTTGATATCACATACATAGCGAATATGGCTGTACTCATGCATTCAAAGTTCACGCGTTTGGGCTGAACCCATCATTAGATACTGTGTTAGCTATTGTCCCATCACTGTGACAAAATACTTGGCAAAGCAAGTTGAAGGAGGAGGAGTTATCTTGGCTCACAGTTTCAGATGATTGCAGTGCACCATGGTGGGGAGACATGGTGGGCAAAGAGTAGCTCTTTGGACCATGTAACATGTGACTGTTGGTGTGTGACAGCTGCTCACACAATGGTGGACCGGACACAGAGAGTCATTGCAGGAGCAAGGCAGGGCTAATGTCACAGACCCTTCCCTAATAACACACTTCCACCATACAGGTCCATCTCCTGATCTCACCATGACCTTCAAACTAGTGCCACAAGCTGGGGACCAGACACTTAGCACATGAGCCTGTGGGGAGCATTTCAGATTCAACCCGTAGAGGAAAGAGAAAGAATAACTCACCTATTGTCCCTTGGAAAAGATGATACACTCAGGTACTAAATAGCATGGGGGCCTTACGTGAGTCAGATCTCGCGTGAAATGCTCTCGTGTGGACTACTTTAGCTATCTCAGGATCTTACGGGTGTGAGCTGTTCTCACCTCTTGGAAGAAGATGCTGAAGGTCATGGGGCACAAGCCACTGAACCAATTTACCCAGATGGTAAGAGACCTGGGACTCCAGCTAGTTGTACCCGTTACTCTGCACGATCTTACAGGCCAGTTTCAGTCCCCCCACCCCCCGCATCCATTATTTTAAGTTAATGAGCAAAATTAATGAAAAATAATCAAAATGAATAAAAATGAGTTCAACACAATGAGATATATCAAGGTCTGTTCTGGGGTTGCGAACCATGACAAAGACAGGCTTGGTCTCTTCCTTTCTCTGTCACTGCTTGTGTGTGAGTATTTTCCTGGCTGAAGAAGGGTCCCTGGAATGGGACAGGACATTAAAGGAGGAGACAAGGAGACTGAGACACAAGGCTTGTTCCACCTGGAAGACTGACAGCCCTGTGGAAGTGCTGGTTTCGGGAGGTAAGTCAAGCAAGGAAGAGTATAAACTGGTGCAGCCACCATGGAAATCTGTGTGGAGGGTCCCAGGCACCTAGAAACAAAACTCCCACATGATCTAGCTCTACCACCCCTGAGGACATAATCAAAGGCATCTAAGTCAGTGTATGTACCGCAAAGACACCCACACAGCCATGTCTACCGAAGCACTGTTTGCAATAGTCAAGTTACGGCCTCAGCCCAGGTGCACATCAACAGGGGAATGGAAAATAATGTGGTCCACTTGCACACTGGAGTTTTACTCAGCCACATAGAAAAAGAAAATAAGGTCATTTGCAGGACAGTGGATGGAACTGAAGATCATGATATTAAGTGAAATATGTGGAACCTAGATTTAAAAAATATTTTTATTTATTTATTTGAAAGGAGAGAGAAAGAGGGGGGGGTGGGCATGCCAGGGCTTCCAACCACTTCAAACAAACTCCAGACACATGTGCCATCTTGTGCATCTGGCTTTATATGGGTACTGAGAAATTAAACCATGGCTTTGAAGGCAAGTGCCTTAACAGCTGAGCCATCTCCCCAGCCTGGAATCTAGATTTTTTACATGCACACACGCATATGACATAAAAATAGAAGGACAGAAGTGGGACAATGTGGGAAGAGACAGGGGACTTGCACAGTGGAGGAGGGACAGAAGAAGCCAACCAGCAGTGAATATGGTCAAAGTACGTGAGGTCACTGAACGAAAAGGCCTTCATGCAACCCAGAGCTTTTGCACCACAATGCATCTCTACTCATAAAAAATATAAGAACAGAGCCGGGCGTGGTGGTGCACACCTTTAATCCTAGCATTCGGGAGGCAGAGGTAGGAGGATTGCCATGAGTTTGAGGCTACCCTGAGATTACATAGGGAATTCCAGGTCAGCCTGGACCAGAGTGAGACCCTACCTTGAAAAACCAAACAATGAAAAACCAAAAATAAACAAATAAATAAATTAATTAATTAATTAAATAAAATAAAGTGGAGAATCCTTCCTTAGAGATTTCATCTCTTCTCTGCAGCTTTGAGGGAATGGCTTGATTACTTTACAGCTAGGGTTCTACACATGCTTGACAGCATGTCTGACTCTGAGCTCCACTCTGGGGGATGCTGGGGGGTGGTGGATCAGAGGACCCTGGATATTCTGACTTCTTGAAAGGAGTATACCTGGGAAAGGAGTACATCCTGGACGTATGAAGAGCAGGGTACCTCAGAACTCTGACATGTACATCATCACTTTTCTCAGGACCCAGCATCGCTATGTACCCTGGAGGAAGGCTAGAGTCTCTGTTTCCCGAGGCTGCCATAATGGAATTTATGCTGGCAGGAATAAGCTGCAGAAACTTATTCCTCTCAGCTATGGGGACGGAAACTCAAGAGCCAGCCGCTGGTCGGGCTGGCTTTTCCTGAGACACTTCCATGACTAACAGATGGCTGCCGTATCTGTGACTCGTCCTGTGGCTATGACAAGATGGCTGACAAAAGCACTTTTGGGAAGGAAGGGTTTGTCTGGGCCAAAAGTTCAAGGTTACGGTACATCGTGAAGTAGACATCATGGCGGCCAGAGCATGAAACAGCTGGCCACATTCCGTCCATGTCGAGGAGGCAGAGACTGGAGGATACCGGTGTGCAACTCACTTTCTCCTTTGTATTCAGTCTGAGACCCACTCACGGGATGGTGCTGGCCCACACACAATCTAGAACCCCCCTCATAGGCATGGCCAGGTGTTTGTCTCCTTGGTGACTCTAGATCCCATGCAGCTGACAGTTAATTCACCATCACAGCTGCCTTCTCCCTGTGTCCTCGGAGGACCTCTGTGGGCATGCACGTGCCTGGTGTCTCTCTTGTCATAAAGACGTCAGTCCTGTTGGATCCAGGGTTTTACACTCTGATCTCATTTGGCCTTTGTTCTTTCTTGACAGACTCTATCCCCAAATACAGTCACAAGAGAGATTGAGATTCCGACATATGGTTTCAGGAGATGGTCTCAGTCAGGGACCCTTGAACAGCAGGGACTTGGTAAAATGTGACAGTCACTTCATGTACCTCCCATGTTACAGGGTCCAGCAATGTATCCCTTCTGAAGTATGGCCCTCAGACCTCTGATTCGATGAGATCAGACCAAGACCAGGGTGGGTGGGAAGGTTGCATGAACACAGGAGGGAAAGGGCAGACTTGAGGGACTCAGTTTACTCCACTGTGTCTCCCTGTTGGATAGACGCCTACAGAGAGCCATTTCTCACTAGAATGAAAACAGCAGGCCAGGGTCTGGTGGTGTGTCTCCATTGATAGAATTCCTGCCTAATATTCATGCAGTCCTGGGTTTGAGTCCCAGCACGGCATAAACCAGATAGGGAAGAGTATGTCTATAATCATACCATGTGGAAGGTGGAGGCAGGACGTCAGAGGTTTTAGGGCATCCTCAGCTACAGAGTGAGTTTGAGGTCAGCCTGTGGTTAACGGAAGTGGGCCATTGGTTTTGGGGAGCAATCTGGGGAGTGCAGATATTAAGGAACATTGAAGATAGGGTAAACTGGTCCTTCATGCTTAAGATGAAAAGGAAGAACTGGGCTGGGGAGATGGATCAGCAGTTAAGGCACTTTCATGCAAAGCCTAACAGCTGGGGTTGGTTTAATTCCCAGTACCCATATAAAGCTATACACACAAAGTGATGCATGCATGTGGAGTTCATTTGCAGAGTCTGGAGACCCTGGTGCACCCATTCTCTTTCTCTCTGTCTCTCTCTGCTTGAAAATAAATTTTAAAAAAATTAAAAGGGGGAAGAGCTGCCTATTGGCACACAGATTCCTCTTGCCATATCCTCTGAGTTGAAAAAATAAAAAAAAGCATTAGGGGCTTGGGAGATCACTCAGTGGATCAAGTGCTTGTCACTCACCCTGAATACCCAAGTTAGCAACTCCATCATTCATGTCAAGTTGGACACACTAGCATATGTCTGTAATCCCAGCACACCCACTCCCAGATGGATGGTAGAGAGAGGACAGTTCTCGGAAGTTCACAGCTAGCTTGGCATACATAGTAATCAACAAGAGAGACCCTGTCTCAGATCATTCACCAGCGTAGGAAGTGTTTTGAGATGAAATGGAACACACCCCTTTTCCCTCCCCCAACAACACCTGAATTTGAAAACATTTTCTTTTTTTCTTTTTTTTGACATGGGAGCTTATGCATCTGAAGCTGCTCTCAAGCTACCTAAGTTGCTAAGGATGGCCTCGAATTTCTGTTCCCTTGCCTTCACGTCTGAATGCTGGGATTAAAGACATGTGCCACCAGGACAAGTTCATGTGACCTCAGGGCTTCATGCATGTCAGGCGGACACTCTACCAATGGAACCAAAGCCTTTAGCCCTTGCTTTTCACCAAGAGTCATCTTGGTACATTGCCTCAGCCTGGGGAGAAGTGTCCCATGTGCAATGTGTGCTGGTGTCCCAGTATCAGTTTAAAGAGGGCCCCCTCCACCTGGTCTTCTCCCCAGGTACAACACCCACATGACCTTCTAGAGGTCAGATGATGGAATTTACTACTGTTGCAAGGACACATTTGGGACTGGGTTGTGGCCTGCCTAAAGGCTGGTGTTTGGAACACTGGGTAGACGCCCCAGAGAGGACAGTGCTTGTGACAGTTACAGTAAGGTGCTGCCTAGCGGCCACTGCATCATCACTTGGTGCTGGCTCTGGCTATGGCAGGGAGAAGCTTCCCTCCGTGGGCGTCTTTGGCATTCCTTGGGTGCCAGCTCTACCCTTGGCCCTGGAAGGCTGGTTTGCTCTGGCTCCCTCCCAGCCTTTCTTCTCTTCTTTTATCCAGCACCCTCCAAGATCCCTACCTCGGCCACTGGCCTGGGAGCAGCTTTGACACTAGAGGTGCCTAGGACGTCCCTTGAGGCCCTCATGCTGGCTGCCTGCCCCTGCACCGTCCAGCCTGGAGAACCCGGGAGTTTTACGACATTGCCTCATTTACATGCAGAGTTGCAGCAGCTTCTAGGCCTGTGTCTTCTTTCCAGCTCATCTTTGTACTGCATGGCTGATTGGGAAGGTCTTCGATTTCCTATTAAACCAGACTTCAGATCATTAGCAACAAAAAGTGTTTTTTTCCCGAGGGCAGAAGGAGTTCAGACTTAAGAACAGGATTGGTCCTCAGCCTCCATGCTTGGTTTCCATTCTGACCCAGGAAGAGAGCCCCAGAGGTGAAATACGCCACCCAGTGCAGCCCAAAGAAGGGACAAAATGATATTTTTATGTTAACCTAAGCTGAGCGTTTGTGTTCGCTTTCTTGGCGAGTCACTGGCAGATGGTCCAAAGAGGTTTCAGGACCACACACTGGATTTAACTCTCCAGCCGCGATTTACTAAGCACATGACCCAAGAGGTTCTTGGAGACCAGGGTTATCCGTTTCTTGGTCTTTTCCATGGCCGAATCATTTTTGTGGAGTTGTGGAGTGGGACCTAAGACATGGATCATTTCTAATGTAACCGGGGAGTTGGGGACAGCTTGTTGTGTGGATGTGTGGATGTTACATTGAACTGTATCACCCATAAAGTAGGGGAGTGGGAGGCAGTAGGTGTGAGCGAGGCCCTGGCAGAGGCCAGCGTCCCCGGGAGACGTCATTGCTCCCATCCAATGACAGGAATCAGGGGAGCATTCTGACTAGGTTTGGCCTTTTGAACCTGTAGTGAGGCCTCTCACTTGAATAAAATGGCTCATCACAGCTGGTTTCCAACCATGTCTTCTTTCTCGTGTGTGTATGTTGTGTGTGCATGTGTGCAGGCATGTTCATATGTGTGCGGGTTCACATGGATGAGTGTGCGTATGATGTAGAGGTCAGAAGTTGAAGTCAGGTGTCTTCCTTGATAGCATTTCTCCTCATTGGGTTTTTGTTTTGTTTTGTTTTGTTTTATGGAGGTAGGGTCTCACTGTAGCCCAGGCTGACCTGGAATCTACTCTGTATTCCTAGGGTGGCCTCGAACTCAAGACGATCCTCCTACTTCTGCCTCCTGAGTGCTGGGATTAAAGGTGTGTGCCACCACACCCGGCTTGCCTTATTGGTTTTGAGATAGCATCTTTGGTTGAATCCAGAGTTCATTGATGCAGCTGGATTAGTTAACCAGTGAGTCCCAGGGATTGTCCTGTTTGTATATTCCCCAGCACTGGGATTACAGGCACACACCACTACGCTAGTTGGTTTACATGGATGCTCATGATCTGAACTCAGATCCGCGTACTTTCGTGGTTCTCTGTCCACTGTCCCATCTCCCCAGTCCCTCAATGCATGTCTTCTGTGAGGGTCTTTGCAGCAGCAGTATTTGACACAGGGTTGCAGAGCACTGGACTGACATTAGCATATCCAAGAGAAATTCCTTGGGATGAGTTTTGAAAAGTCATTAATGGGCTAGAGAGGAAACCAATGACATTTCCGAGCAATTTCCCATTTAGATCCTTTTATGCTGGTGGTGACATTTCTGTTCTATCTGTTTTTTATTTTTTTATTTTTTGGTTTTGCGAGGTAGGGTTTCACTCTGGTCCAGGCTGACCTGGAATTCACTATGTAGTCTCAAGGTGGCCTAGAACTCTCGGCGATCCTCCTACCTCTGCCTCCCGAGTGCTGGGATTAAAGGCGTGCGCCACCACGCCCGGCTCTCTATCTTTTTTAAAAATGAAAGATTGACACAATTCAGTCCTCCACCATGGGGAATCTTGCTATTGCTGACCCTACCTGAGGATGATCCAGGCTCTGGTCCCTCACTCTCTAGAAGTCTCGGTGATGATAAACAGGAGCTCTATTCTCTCCTGCTGACTTCCCACAGCTCTGCCCCTCAGCCCCAGCAAGCCCAGTCCAAAAGGGAAAGGCAGTCATCAAGGTGTGTCCTCACTTTGAAACATAAGGATGGTGTCAATGAGGACTAATTCTTATTGAGCCCCGTGATAGCTGGAATCAGGTTTCCTCTATAAACTCATGTGCTTTGAACGCTAGGAAGTGGAGCCTTGCTGGAAGAGGTGTCTTCCTGGGGGTGGCCTTAGGGGTGTTATAACCAGCTCCCCCTTACCAGAGTTTGGCTCACTCTCCTGCTGCTGTTGTCAACCTGCAGTGGCAGAGGTGATGTCCAGTCTCTGCTCATGCCACGTTTTCTCTTGCCGCCATGGAGCTTCTCCTTGAGACCGTAAGCCAAAATAAATCCTTCTTTCCTCCCATCAGCTGTTTTTGGTCAGGTGTTTTGGTGTTTTGTCCCAGCAACATGAAGGTAACAACAATAAGCCCCAAACTTCTCTCCTACCTCGCACACCTTCCAATTCATTCTCTCTTCAGCAGTTGTTATCGTTTTTCCAAAGTTTTACCTCTGCCTGTGCCACTTCCCTGCTTAAAACTCCTTCATGGCTCCCTACAGCCAGGGTAAATTCCTTAATATCGTGCCCCTGACAGCCAAGTGCAGAATTTTCACATGACCCGGAAGCCCCACTGCTGGGCATAATCCCCCAGTAACTAGTATCCTCTTCCATATGTGCTCATGAATATTCATAGCACCATTAGTCACATATCCAAGAGGTGGAAACAACTTGGTTTTCAATCAATCAATGGAGAAAGAAAATGCCATCTATCTGCACAATAGAATGTTGTGTCATAATGTGGATGGACCTAGAAAATCTTAGGTTAAATGACACAGAGTAGACAGAACCAGCAGACAGCAACCAGGTCAGTCATCAGGGGCTTGGAAAGAGGGGAGATTAGATTTCCTTTTGGGGTGTTGAAGGTGCATTGGAAATAGAGGTGAGGGTTTCAAGAGCTTTGTGAATGAATCGAACACCATGGTATTGTCCACTTTAAAGCTAGTAATTTCATATTGCATGAATTTAAGAACCCAAGTTAATGATTGGGCCAGGCAATATGAATGTTAAATATTCTGAAAGAAATAGACTGGATAATGGGATAGCAAGAGAGCTGGAATGTGGAGGTGGGAGCTTCCCACACATCCAGTGACAGAGGAAGACGTCCAGGCTATGCTGGGTATACTGTGACAGGAGAAAAAGGACGGATACATTCATCTGTGTACAAATGGAAAATTTCTGTGCTGGTGCACCGGAATTGTAGCAGTGGTTGTTTGGGGAAACAAAGGCGTGGAACTTATCTGGGGTCAGAGGAGAAGAATTCACTTTGTATTTCTGTAGTGTTTATTTCATCTCAGGAAATGGTGATTGTGAAAAGTATTACATACATGAAAGAACAACAGGAGTGTGACAAGCTCCAATGCACCTCATACCGCATCAGCAACATGCATTCCCCTGCAACCTACGCATGGGTTATAACACGCAGGCCTGTTAAAGGCCCCCACCGTGTTCTGAAATAACTCTCTGTTTGCTCTCACATATTGTATCTCTCTTTCAAACATATTTTGCATGTGATAATAGTCTGCTTCACAATAATATTGCCTCTTATTACACATGTACATATAACACTGCTGCTTGAATTGTAATATTTAGTTGTTTGAAAAGGCAGTTGGGATCCTCCTTGGACATTTGACTCTTTTCACCAGACAAAATTTGCTGAAGGACAAAATTCAACTTCTGGCTTTCCTTTCGTATATCCCACCACACACTTTAACACTGAGGTAAGATCACAGGCTTAACCTGTAGGAGCTTAGAGTTCGAATCCCACCCGCACTTATTCCTTCTCTGACCTTGAAACAAAAGCCTTAACCTGTTGGACTGGTACTTTTCTTATATTTGCAGACCATAATGAGCATTTGGCTCATTGAGTTTATTGTAAGAGTGAGTGTAACTTTGCAGGTGGGGTTAATAGCCTTTCTGGAGGTGGTGAGTCATAATATACTTGTGATAAATGTTGGGTCTTATTTTCTTCTCTGGAAGAACACAAAAGAAAATGAAGAGCCATTTCCTTCAGGGAAGTTTTATTTCACAACAATGTGTTGTATATGTAACAATTTGGTTACAAGTTTGGCTTCTGGAGCCCACAGCCCTATTCACTGGCTTGTACGTCTTTTTTTTTTTCAGGTATTAAAAGGTACATATCGGGCTGGAGAGATGGCTTAGCGGTTAAGGCGCCTGCCTGCTAAGCCTAAGAATGCTGGTTCCAATCTCCAGCGGTTCCAATCTCCAGGTCCCACGTTTAGCCAGATGCAAAGTGACGCAAGGGTGCAATGCCACACTTGACCACAAGGGAGCACACACATCTGGATTTTGTTCACAGCAGCTGAGAGACTGCTGGCGCTCCCATCTCTATCTGTCTCCCTCTCCCTCCCTCTCTTTCTCTCTCTCTCTCTCTCTGTGTCTCTCTCCAAAAATAAATAAAATAATAATTAAAATCATGTGTTCCACTCACAACAGGGAAGCAGTCATTATTACTGTCTTTTTAATAACAGTTTTGTATCCAAAAAGTATAGCTGTGTTTAGTTCAGGGTGGAAGAACATGCAGTTTCTTAGCTTGGGTTCACTTCCCACAAATAGCACTGTCAGGATGAAAAATAAGGGCACACATTCACTCTTGACTGGACTCTGTGCCTGAACTCATGGTGCTATGGAAGAAGAGAGGGTCTTCGTGACTCCCACGGCCTCCTCACACCAGCTTCCTTTTCCCTTTGTGGGAAGGGTTAGCCTAAGCTATAAATGAAAATTTCTTCTTTTGCACTTTTGATGTGCAAAGAATGGCATGATGCTATAAGGTAAAGCTTCTAGGATTCTGCTAAACAGTGGGCTTAAGATATATATCATATACATATACACACATATATATATATATATATATATAAATTCTGTAGAAATATTCCCTCTGTACACAAGTGTGGCACCTGGGAGATAGTAACATTTCTGACCCACAGATATGTCCTCAATTAAGAAGATGTGTAAAATCCCCCAACACCCTTCCTAGTGCAGTATATTAATGCAAGAAAACAAGTGGTCCTGTTTTGTTCTTGTAGCTGCTGTTGGGACCATCCCTGGTGCATTGGTAACTATGATAGGTGGAGAACAGAGTTGGGAGTTTAGAGAGAGAGAGAGAAAGAGAACGAGCTTACCTTCAATGAGAATGCTTAAGATGAGTGTCTCAAGGGCAGGAAATGAGGAGGCAGGTTGGATGACAAGAAGGCAGAGGATGCCAGTGTGAGCACAGGTACTGTGGGGGTGAGGCAGAGTGAGAAGTTCAGCTTTGCTGGAGCACAGATTCCATGAATTGGGAATTGCAAGAATTAAAGTGGGAATTGTAGGTCATGAGGCTGAGTCATAGGGCATCTTGAATGCAAGGCTGAGAAATATAAGATTGAATCTCTGGGCCATTGGTTGATCAACGTTCTCAATCTTGACACATCTGATGGATGGTGTTCATATACACCGTCGCCTCTGTGGGAAAAGCCGCCCTTTGCATGAGCCAATACGATTCCATCCCTTTCTCTTCCATCCAAGGGAGCAGATTGAAAGAAGAGGAGTGTGAATGACACGCTCATAGTGATGGTCTACATCTGCTTCCTGATGAGCAAATGCACCATTCTCAAGTCTGGAGTCCTTGATTACAGTGTCGATACCATGCATTATAGAGTGGTTCTGGAAGTCCTCACAGAGGTCAGACCATCTGGGTTTGATTCCTGACCTCTGACGACTTTGGCTTATCACTGACTCCTTCTGTGCCTCCATATTCTCGTCTGTCAAATGGGGAGAGGTGCACTTCCTGTGTCGGAGGGTTGTTATGAGGACCAAATAAAGCATTATGTGCTGGACATACAGTTAGTGTTAAAAAGTAGGAGCTACTGAAGTTTGTAACACATTGACACCTCACAAGTGTTAGAATCTATTGCTTTTGACAACAGGAAAGTACTGAAGATTTTTGAGCAGGCAGTAGCAAGAGAAAAAGGGGTACATATCATGTGTTCCACTCACAACAGGGAAGCCATCATTATTACTACCTTTATTATTTTTTGGGGGGGGAGAGACAGAGAGAGAGAGGGAGGGGAAGACAGATAGAGAATGGATGCGCCAGCAGCCTCTCAGCTGCTGCGAATGAAATTCAGATGTGTGCTCCCCCTTGTGGTCAAGTGTGCCCTTGCGCCCTTGCGTCACTTTGCATCTGGCTAAACGTGGGCCTGGAGATTGGAACCAGCGTTCTTAGGCTTAGGAGGCAGGCGCCTTAACCACTAAGCCATCTCTCCTGCCCTATTACTATCTTTTTAATAAAAGTTTTGTATCCCAAAAGTATAGCTGTGCTTAGTTCAGGGTGGAA